>JAOXJP010235341.1:0-10028 GCA_025762735.1 Platanus orientalis | reverse complement strand
CCTGAAGTAGTTCTTTTGAGTAGTTAGGGTCGTTTCTAGAAGGGTTTGTTTATTTTAGAGTCATTTCTATTTTATTTTAGGGTTGTTTCCATAGGGTTTACTTCTTTTTTTTCTTAGATTAATCTTGGGGATTTATTTGCAACCAGACCCTAAAAGCCTTGAAGGGGTAATTAGGAGATATAATCGAGAGTCTTTGTATTAAGAGTTAAGTCTAGGGTCTTAGATGCAATGTTAGGGAGTTTTAGGAAGTCTAATATGTGGATTAATATGGGTGGTCGACATGTCTAAAAGGATAAGGTTTTTAAGTCAAAGTCTACTAAGGAGTCAAGAGTCCTATTTGGTTTAGGAGTCTTGTGGGTCTAAGTCTATATAAAGAACGGTTGTTACGATTTAAATCAGTTTTTGAATTGGAAATAAAGAAAAGTTGTTGAAGAACCCACGTGTGGGCAGGTATCTTCCCCTCCCTCTCTCTTCTACTCAACACCATCTCTTTCTTTTTTTCTTCCTTGCTTTTCTTCTTCTCCTACTTAATCTACTTTCTGTGTTCTCTTATGCCATTTAAAAACCACCAAGAATCCATTAAGAACGTTTCAAGATTCAATCCTGTAGGGGTATTTTGAGCCCAAACCTGAAAATTAGACTCCCATCACTGTCCCACTGTTTTCTTATCATCTAAACCTAAATCTACATCATCTATAACCTGTGGCCTCCTCTCCCATTACCTTCTTGCTGTTTTCTCAATCTTATTTCCTGCTATTGTTTTCCACCATTAAAATCCTTCAAGAATCATTCTTGGTTAGGTTCTTGGAACCCAAACCTGTAAATTAACCTTACCCAACCCTTTCCCCATGGATTCTCTTCAAGAAATCCAAGATCCATCATTTCTCTTACTGTTTCATTCAAGATTACCCACTAGTTTTCTGGTTTCTTTAACTAAACCTAAAACAGCAAATGTTTATATATAATTTGACAAACCAAATTACATCCAAATATTATGAAATTTGGAACAGTGGTGTAATAAAAACCTTAGAATAACCTTGTAAAAATGCAGAATTTTCTAATGTACGATCAGGGGTATTTTGATCATTTTGGGCCTTTGTTCCAGAATTTCTAGAAATACCCTAAACAAAGCGGAATGGCGGAACAGGATTCGTGTAGCCAACCCCAAATAGTTGGGATAAGGTTGAATGTTGTTATTGTTGTTGTTGTACCCTTTTGGTTTTTTCTCTCTCCTATCTTCTTGTTTCCTCTTCTAAATTTCTCTCATTTCTTCTAATTCTATTCTTTACTTTATGTTCTAAGTTCCTCTAAAATTTGTTAAGTGTTTGAGTGGTTAAGGACAAGATCTTGGTTCTTGAATTTTGTCCTAACTTCGCAAGCAATTTGAAACACCATTCTACATCACATTTGAACTGTTTGATGTATAGTTGGTGCATCCATGCATCCGCAATAGTCCCAAGGTGATTTTTAAATGTTGCAAATGGTCCTTCCAAACTCAGTGATACACCAAAATATCATCAAAAAAACACTAAGATAAAGTTTTTTAATTAGGAACGGAATACCTCATTCATCTCTGGAAAGTAGACACCACATTTATCAGTCTGAAAGGCATGACCAAGAATTGTAATGTCCATCATGTGTTCACAAAGTCATTTTATGGATGTCAAAGTTATGCAAACTGATTTGATAATAACCTGAACACATATCAAACTTCAAAAAGAACTAAGCACCATACAACTCATCTAATAGTTCGTCAATAACTGGTATAGGGAACTTGTCTTTGATAGTCATGCTATTTAAGGAGTGATAATCTACGCACATATACCATTTATTATCCTTCTTGCTGTAGAAACATAGGGGTGGTCATGATTGACCAACCCAAAACAAGGAGACTCTTGGAGATTGGACTCTTGAGATAAGGTTGTGATGTTTGGGAAACATTACAACTCCTCATGAAGAGTCCTTTTAGAATATGCAACTCCTTGAGGAGAATTGTATCTCATGAAGAGTCCTCTTGGAATATGCAACTCCTTGAGAAGAGTTGTGTTGGTTCCCAACTAATACAACCTTATCCATTCCTTCTTTCATGAAAAGTTGTATACGTAGAGAAAGAGTTGTATTGGTTTGTCAACCAACACAACCCTAGATTTAAGGGTGTCACATATACCAAGAGTTATCTAGATAAAGGTGTGTTTTTTCTCTCATACCCTTTGGATAAGTATAAATAGAGGTGAGATATGGCCGTATCCCACATCAAAAATTGGATAAAAATTATTTCCTAATATCTCTCTCCTCTCAGTCTTGTCTTAACCTCTTATATACTTGTCCAAAGGTGTGTGAGTGATACCTAGTCTTGCAACACCTTATTTAGAAACGGTTTGTTTAAACCAAACCAAATCCAACCCACTAAACCGATTGTCAAGGGTATAAAGGCAACCCGTTCTTGTTCTTATCTTATTAGTTAGTAATTTATGTGAGACTAACAGTGGTATATTATTTCCTAATTTATCTATCCTCTCAGTCTTGTTTTAACCTCTTATATACTTGTCCAAAGGTGTGTTAGTGATACCTGATCTCACGACACCTTATCATAAGTTCATAACCTTATCACAACCTTATCTAGAAATGATTTGTTTAAACTAAACCAAACCAAACCCACTAAACCGATTATCAAGGGTATAAAGGCAATCCATTCTTGTTCTTATCTAAGTGGTTGGTGATTTTTATGAGACTTACAATGGTATCAAAGCAAATTTATCTAGATTCTTGATCAAACGATCAAAAGAATCATGATTCGATAAGAATTTGATACAGTGCGTCAAATTGTATTTTTTGACAAATTTTTATACAAGATTAAAGTCTTAATCAAGTGAAGGAACATTCGTAAAGATATTGACGTATCTCATTACATTGGCACATCGACACTTGTAGCGGAACCAATGATAAAAGATTGGTGGATAGATTATGGAGCAATTCGAAATGTAGCCAATTACAAAGATGTGTTCGTGAACATTAAAGACATGTTAGTTGCAGAACATGTAATCTATATGGTCAATAATTCTTATTGTGATGCTTTTGAACAAGGAGATTTCAAATTTCAGTCAAGTTTTATTTTATTTAATGTTTTATATTAGAAGAAATCACATTTCTGTGTTAAAAATAGAACAGAAAAACTACAAAATTAGGTTCAAGTCTGGTTATGTTATAATTAAGTCTAACCTTGGCCATGAGAATCTAGGGGTGCAAAGCTTATGTTCCAATACCAAAGCCCCTTAAAGATAAGTTGAACAGTCAAACTTATGAATGCAGATTCATTGATTACTCTAACAATGGATCTGGTTATAGATTTTATCATAAGGAAAAAGGGCTTATTGAAAGCAGAGATGCCACATTCATAGAAGAGGTTAAGCCCATTAGTGATTTTGAGAAAATCTTAGTGATAGATGAACATGAGTGTCAGGGGATTGTAAATGACATAGACCAGAATGAACCTATTAGTGAAAGTACTATTGTTCCAGCTGAATCAAAAGGACATCCTATGATTAGTACGAGGAAAAAGTCTAGAGAACCTTCGTCTCTATTTTAGGACCATTATAGTTTAAAGGTAAAGGAAGATGATTGTGTGAAAGATGATTATAAATAAGATAATATCATCAATGATCCCAGGTCATATATGGAAGCAATGAGTCTAAAGAACTCGGCTGAATGAATAGAAGCAATAAAAGATAAGAAGCCTCCATTGAAAAGAATAATGTTTGGGAATTGTTAAATCTCTCGAATGGCCAAAATGCGATAGGATGTAAATGGGTACTTAAGAAGAAGTACAAAGTTGTTGGTACATTGTACAAGTACAAGGCTAGGTTGGTAGTAAAGGGTTTTACTCAACAACCTAGGATAGACTTTAAAGACACATATTCACCAGTAGCAAAGTTTGTGTCAATTAGAATTTTAATGGCTATAGTTGCATATATGGATCTAGAATTGTTCCAGATGGATGTAAAAACTACATTCCTTAATGACAATTTGAAGGAAGACATTTATATACAACAACCCGAAGGCTTTAAAATACAAGGACAGGATGACAAAGTCTATAGATTAAAGAAGTCTTTGTATGGACTTAAACAATCCTCGAGGCAATGGTATTTGACATTCCACAAGGCTATTCTAAAATTAGGATATGAAATGAACAGGTTTGAGCACTGTGTATATGTGTGAAAGGAAGATGCAAAGATAACAATATTATCATTATATGTGGATGATATATTGTTGGTCGGAAATGATTTAGAAATGATTAATAAGACCAAATCATATTTGGGTTCTTGGTTTGAGATGAAAGACATGGGTGAAGCATCTTATGTACAAGGTATTAAGATATCTAGAAATCAAGGTTCGAGAATGTTATATCTGGATCAAGAAAAGTATCTTAAGAAGATCCTTAATTAAAATATTTGGAATGTAATGGTGTAAACCAGTTTCTACACCTACTGTCAAGGGACAAAAACTGGATAAATCAATGTGTCCACAGAATAATCAGGAAAATGATAGAATGGGTAAAATACCATATGCCCAAACTATGGACAGTTTGATGTATGCAATGATATGTACCAGGCCTGATATTCGCTATGTAGTTGGATTAGTAAGTCGGTTTCAATCTAATCTAGGAGAAACACATTGGCAACCGGGAAAGAGGATAATAAGATACCTAAAATGAATGTAGAATTATAAGCTAGGTTTTGGATCTAGCAAACTAGACATTGTTGGGTTTTCTGATGCAAATTTTGCAAGTGATCCAGATGAAAGGAAGTCAACTAGTGGTCATGTGTTCCTCTTTGGGGGAGGAGCAGTTTCTTGGTCCAACAAGAAACAAACGTGTGTTGCTAGATATACCATGAAGTCTGAATTTATTTCAGGCAGTACAACAACAACATATGCTATTTAGATTGGACGTTTCATAAGAGATTTGAAACTAGGTTTGGCAAATGGCGCAATCAATGTGTTTTGTGATAACAAGTCTACTATCATAATAATAAAAAGTGGAGTTAATAACTCAAAAGCAAAACACACTGATGTAGATTATCACTATATAATAGATACAATGGAAAAATGTGAAGTTAAAGTCAACTATGTTACCTCTAAAGAGATGGTTGCCGATCTCATGACCAAGGGATTGTCTCTGGAAAGATTCAGAGAGCATATAGTCAAAATGGCTATAGTTGACTTAAAGGACGTCCAAGGTATTGGAGGCTATATGAGAGGCATTACTTGATGGATCTCGGGGATACCTGAGAAGAACAGTGAATGCACGATCACTTCAAATTAGTATGATAATCTACACTAGATATTCAAAACTGAAAAACTGACTTTATGAGATAATTCTGAATGTGGTCAGAAGTGGTTAGGTGCACTAAAGAGGTATGGACATCGGCTCAAGTCCTCACATATGAAGTCCACAAAAAGATTGAGGAAAACTGATAGGGGTCTAGAGCATGTAGTGTAGTCACAAAGTGGTGGTGACAAGTAAGTCGACTTTGCTAAGGTCAATGAAGGCCTTGTTCTTGAATTAGAGCGTAGGGAGTAATTGATAAAAGGAAAGCTATACTCCACTAAAAGGTGGGAGTGTAGGGAGTACTTTTGCTTTGTCGCAGGTCTATAGTCTAAAATAGGAATGTGAGCTAAAGCCGTTGTTTGTGATACTGAGTATGAGACCTTAACCTCAGAGACACTGGTACGATGCCAGTCTTAAGTGGCTAAAGACATCAAGGAGTGCATTCAGTCTAACAATGTTTATACGGGTACTTGACATGGCCGGTTTAACACTAACCACAATTTACTAGGGATAGTGGATCACGTTATCCGTAAGACTATGTAGTGCTTTAGTCAATCCTACTAGTTGCTCAGTATAATGGAAAGGAGAAGACACATATGCTCAATCATGCCCAAGTGGGAGATGTTGAAACGTAGGGGTAGTCATGATTGACCACACCCAAAACAAAGAGACTCTTGGAGATTGGATTCTTGAGATAAGGTTGTGATGTTTGGGAAACATTGCAACTCCTCATGAAGAGACCTCTTGGAATATGCAACTCCTTGAGAAGAGTTGTGTCTCATGAAGAGTCATCTTAGAATATGCAACTCCTTGAGAAGAGTTGTGTTGGTTCCCAACTAATACAACCTTATCCATTCTTTCTCTCATGAAAAGTTGTGTACGTAGAGAAAGAGTTGTATTGGTTGACAAACCAACACAATACTAGATTTGAGTGTGTCACATATATCAAGAGTTATCTACATAAGGGTGTGCCTTTTCCCTCACACCCTTTGGATAAGTATAAATAGAGGTGGGGTATAAAAATTGGATGAAAATGATTTCTTAATTTCTCTCTCCCCACAATCTTATCTTAACCTCTTATATACTCGTCCAAAGGTGTGTGAGTGATGCCTAATCTCACGACACCTTATCACAACCTTATCTAGAAACTGTTTGTTTAAACCAAACCAAACCTAACCCACTAAACCAATTGTTAATGGTATAAAGGCAACTCGTTCTTGTTCTTATCTTATTGGTTGGTTTTTTTTTTTTTTTTTTTTTTTTATAAATATTGGTTGGTGATTTTTGTGGGATCAAAACTTGAAAATTAGCAATACTAGAGAAAAAAGAAAAAAAGAAAAGACTCACACTGGGTTGTATTATTACTACTGTAAGCATCTCCTTTTCCAACCTTTCAATCTCTCTTTTTTTTCTTTTTTTTTTTGCATGTATGGATAGCAATAAGGTCAAACATTAGAAGGGTGACTGTCAACCATTAGTAGAATTTTGTGATCATGAGATCTTTGAGGTGGAAATCCATGCAGCTCTGCAAAAATATCAAAAAAATTAGAGAGCAGCTCAGGTATGTCTAAATGTAGATTTTCTTCATCCTTATGAGTGCTTAATGCAAATAGTTGAGACACAACTCCATGGGTAGGCATCTTAGCGTCTTGCCCATCTGTTACGAATCGACCAACTTCCCAATACCTCCTCTTGTACCTCGCCATACATGTTTTTTCCTCTTACTATGAATTCCATTCGGAGCTTTTCAAAATCCCATATGATGGGACCTAAGATTGCCAACCATTAAACTCCCAACCATATTGCAACCACCTAGTGCTAATAGTTGTATCTCAGTTTTAAATGTAGAACATTGCATTACCCATTGAAATTGGCGACAGACCACTGAACTGTATAAGTGTGCTCCATTACCAACAATGATGTAGATGGATTGGGTAATTTGAATATCACATCAACATATGGATCTAGAAAGTTGTGTGTGCTTCTTGAATCAATTAAAATCACCACCAGCCTACGTTTAATGAAACCACAGACGCACATGGTGTGATGAGAGGCAAAACCCACTAGTGCATGAAATGAAATATGTAGATCTTCAGACACCTCGTCATCACCATCATTGTCGTTGTTAGGCTGATTTTCGGCATCACTTCTTTCATCATCTCCCACCAACAAAAATAGTTGTTTCCACTTGCAACAATGTTGATGCGGACAATCAAGCAAGACTTATGTATGTACCCCCACATAAGAGGGCACGGTTTAGATGTACATGTTATGTGGGGTTTATTAGAATTATTTAGGATGGGTTAATTTTGTAATAAGGTCAAGAGTGTCATGGTTAGTTTACTTTTTTGAGGGTTTTTAGTTGTAATCTCGTTTTTCACTTTGGACCCAATTTTTCTATGGCCAAAACTTGACGTTTTAGCTTGATTTTAGTGTAATTAGATAGGTTGTTCAGTTACCTTTTTAATAAGACGAAGATTGCCCAAATTCGAAGTGATTTGGGAAATTTATGACCAAATTACTAAGGGGTGGCCACTAAAAACTGGAATAGTGTTTTTTAAGAAGTCTTAAGTTTGAATTTTTAGGAAAATAAGTTTTTAGAAAGTTCTATGTTTTGAGAAAACATGGCTAGCAAGTTTAGGATTTTAAGAAGTTTCTAATTTTGTCGAGTTTCCAATTACTTAAGGTTGTAAGCATATTTAAAGGCAACCCCTCCCCCATTATTTGATAGTGAAGAATAAAGAATTGTTTTCAAGATTTGAGTGTTCCCAAGGTGTGGTTGTGGCCATGTTCTCCTTCTCCAAGGGTTGATGCCATCTCCTAGGCTCCCATCTTTTCTCCATGTGGGTTGTAGCACCCTATTGCACTTGTGAGTGTCCACCTCACCCTCTCTTTCTCCAAGGTATCTCTCTCATCTATTCTCTTTCTCTCTTAGTCTCTTTTTCTCTTTGTCTTTCTTTCTCTTATATTCTTTCTTATCTTCTTCTTCCTCTAAAATATTTCCTATTGGTTTTCATCAAAACATCCATCAAAGCATATTCACTTTTCTAAAATTCTTTGATTCGACCCATCAAATCTTATCGAAATTTCATGAAATTTTTAATGTAGAACCCTTTACACATCAGAAACGACCATAAAATTTTCAGAATTTTCTGACTCATCATAGAGGCATTTGGTAATTTTTGCATTGTCTTTGCAGAATTACAAAATACCCTTTTGGAATCTTTTCTCATATTTTCTCCTCTTTTTCTATTCTAACTCGTTATCTTTTTTCTATCATTTTATTCTTTGATTTTTAAAATTTTGTGGCTACTTGAATTATTAAATTTCATTCTTGAAAACTTTTTCTTCCACACTTTAAATCTAACCATTGTTTGAGGGTTTTGGAATTACTCTACATCAAATCTTGGTATCTTCTCCCTTGTGTTGCATCAATGTGCCTGAGGAGTGGCCTTTAAAGTAGCTTGGCCTCCCTCTTGGTAGAAATTCAAAATCCATGAAATTTTAGTACCCAGTTGTGGAAAAGATGTCCAATAGATTAGGTTCAAGGAGAAAAAACTATACTTCTCTCAGGGGAAAATTGTGCTTATCAAATCCACTCTCTCCAATCTTCCTACCTACTACCTATCTATATTCAAAGTGCCCATTAAGGTCTTGAAAATAATTGAGAAAATACAAATGGATTTTCTATGGGAGCCAAGAGATGCAAAGAAAGACCATCTCATAAAATGGGAGGTTGTTTGTAGATATGTGGACATGGGGGGATTGGAGATAGGTCATCTTTGTGAGATAAATGAATCTATATTAGTGAAATGGTTATGGAGATTTCCACTTGAACCCGACAGTCTTTGGCACTCTATTATCTACTCTAAATATGGGGTCCAAAATAATGGGTGGGATTCAAAAATGGAAAACAGGATCTCCGTGTTATGTCCTTGGAAGAGCATTAGCAAGCTTTTCCCAATGTTCTCTAAGCACATTAGATATGACCTAGGTAAGGGGCGATAGAATTAGATTTTGGGAAGACTTATGGTGGGGTGACATTCCTTTGTGCCAAAAGTTTCATCAAATTTTCTCTATATCCTGCAAGAAAGGTAAGACTGTTTCCAAGTTCTATTCTTTCCCTGTTCACTCGTTCAACCCAGCTTGGGACATAGGCATTCGAAGAGGTTTGAGAGCATGGTTTTAAAAATATGATGATCCGGTATCGGATCGTCCGATCCGGATCGGGATCGGACAGGACCGGTCTGATCCTGGCCTGTATATCGCGATCCTACTTGGATCGGACAATCCAAAAAAAATGAAAAATAAATTTGTTTTCTTCAAGAGTGCACAAACCCTTCCCTATATTGATAGTGGGGGACTAGCCCCCCCTTGGAACTCCCCTATATTGATAGTGGGGGGCTAGCCCCCTGCCACCCCTATAATAGAAGGCTAGATTAAACTTCACAAACCCATTGGCTAGAATAATGAATCATATATTTTTTTTATTTTTGTTTATGCGATTTTGTACATAGTTTAGTTTTTATGCATTGACATATATAATAATATTGACATATATAATAATATTGGATGTTTGGTTATACAAACTACAATCTTGAACTTATACGAACCTCGTAACCTTCTTCATACATGTATGATGCACTTAACATGCCTACAATTATGTTCATCATTATTTATATGTTATTGTATTTGTATATGG
>JAOXJP010235340.1:0-10028 GCA_025762735.1 Platanus orientalis | reverse complement strand
AATTTACGATAGAATTATAAAAAGGAGTGAGTTGCTATCTTCCACATCCTATTTACATTTTATGTTTCTACTAAAACAAACTGCATTAAAGAAAATCTCGAATCTTGCCTTACTTCAAGCACTGAAGGGAACTCTTGCTTCGTCATCTTTGGAAGCAGATCCAGCAGCTTCAAGTGCCTCATAAGTGATACATTTTCTATGGTCTTTGTTAAGGTGCACTACCAGTCAGGTTACCCTATCTCATCTATGCCCTAAATGTCAAACCAAAACAGAATTTATGTACTGTGTTATATTGCCAGCCGGTTAGTCCGATATACTTTGCTTCTCCGTTAGCCATACAACTGAACCTTAAGCATGAACAACCATTTATGAATGCCTTGGAGACTGTTTTAAGGTTAAATTCTCAACAAAAAGAAGAGCAAGGGTACTTCAGAGTTCAGATGTAATATTGCATTACTACGTTGGCATATCTAGAAAGCCTGGAATGCAGTTTGTTTTTGTTTTATTTTTTTATTATTTTTAGTAAACCACTTCGATGTTCACTATATTATCATTTATTTTTCCCGAGCAATGATGGAAGTCAGCAAGTGCAATTCTTCTGATAATCACAACTCTTCTAATCGTGAGTAGCTAAATCATTTTGAAAATGGAAGTCCACCGAATGATGACTGGCTTAAAATTAATGTGGATGATGCAAGCTCTGCTAGAATGAATAGAGCTGCAGCGGGTACAGATGCGAAGAATAGCTATGGTGATATTTTAGTGAAGTGGGCTCGAGCAATTCCTTTTGTTTCTACTTCTAAAGCTGAGCTGCGAGGGCTTATATTTGGTCACAAGCTTGCGAGCAGACTTCAAACTTGTAAGAGTGTGTATAGAGTGTGATGCTCTGGGTATTGTTGAACTTAGTGAAGGCAGATGAAATTGGTCCGTGGTATCTCCGATTCTCCGTCATGTAATTTTGGAGTGTAAGAACTTGATAACCTGTTTTGAATCTTTTTGTACATGCCATGATAATAATGTGCTCCTTACGTTGGAAGCTCATAGGGTAGCTGCGGGGGGAGTGTCCTCCCTTAACGAATGCTTGGTCCGCTGGGATAAAAATTCACGTTTAATGGGATGTCACTCAGATCTAGTTGCAAACTTAGGCCAAAATATGGATAGTAAACCTTCAAAACACACACACACACACACACACACACACGAAACGCCTTGCTAGTCTGCTACACAACTGTTTTTCATATACATATCATCTTCATTATGGTTAATAAGACAGTGATCATAGATCACCCTGTGTAAGAAATACACATAAAGGGAAACCCACCTTCGGAAAGACTACAATGAAACAAGATCTCTAAAACTAAGTATACCTGAACAGTGAAGATCATAACCTAAATCTCTAAAACTATCCCAAGGAAAATAAAAACATGATCAATCTAGAGGACCCTGCTTAAGCACAGAGTACAAAGTGAAAGGAAAAAAAATTAAAAATTAAAAATTAAAAAGAAAGAGAAAGGAGACATATTCTACTCGAACTCATCCTTCTAAGCTCAATCTTTCATACCAAGCTTTATGTTTTGAACTTTTACTGAGAGCTGTAGTTTCTGCTCTTCAATATCTTTCAAGACTGCAAGCAAGTTTGCTCGATATACTTCACACTTCCGATTTGCACGGTCCAGCTCACGAGATAGTTCCTGAATTTTCTTGTCCTTGTCATCCTACAAACGACAGTGTACAGATACAAAATTGTTTAGTAACTCTGGGAAAACGCCAGTTCATGTAATAAAGTGATGATTTAATGCATCAATTTACACCATTATGTACAATCTAAAGAGGCAGTTTTGGTAGAGAAAAAATACAAAAGAAAGGTGCACCACCATCCTCCGAATATTAGAAATAAGCCATTTAACTTGTCATGATTGCAACATATAACAATTTTATTACGAAGATTTAAATAACAATGAAGCGCAAAACTACCACATACATTATTATTCTATATGTTGGGTAACAATGATTACACTGATATCATCCGGTGCATCAACTGCAACACGATGTTCATTCTTCAGCCACCATTTTTTAATTAAAAAAACAAAAAATCTTTTTTTCTCATCAAGAAGTTGTTCAGCAACCATTTATCAGTTGAACAATACCATATCCAGATTGGAACCATTATATAAATGAGAAAATATTAGATGTATCATACACTGCTTATCAGTTGAGAAAAAAAACCTCAAGATTCAGTGTCAATGAGATGGCACACAGCTGTGTGACATGCTTGCAAGAATGACATGCATCTTAAAGACGAATTGGTGGCTGATTATCAACTGTTTGTAGAATAGCTATGATGAGCAGATTGTTCCTCACATAAGTCAGATAGTTCTGGTGGATTGACAGTAGAGAAAAACACCATGAGAAAGACAAGTGTTTGTCTAGCATGCAAAACACAAGAAAAGCCACTTTTTTTAAAGATTAAAAAACCAGAAAAGTCTATAGCAACTAAATAAAATAAAAAATAATCTGGGATCAGCTTCTAGAAGATGAACAGAAAATATCAAACACTGAACAGAGCTCAATATCCTCATATGAAATGTCTAATAATGCTATCAGTTAAATAGTGACAGAAGGGAAAAAAAATATTCAGAAGAAGATAGACTTTCAAATGGTTCCCTAAGGTCCTCTTCAAATATCGCGTAATATAACATATCGGGCTTGCCTAGATCAGTCTGTCAATACCTGGAATTCGTGTCTAGGTTACAAAATGTATCACTAAGAAATATTCTAGGCCAAGAAAATCCAAATTAGCAGAATTGGTGGTTGTAATCAACCAATCACAAGATAGCTATCTAGACTTCGCACAATAATGAGATAGATTGCATATTGCTTGTCATGAGCTGAAGTTGAGCTTCTTTTTTTATTTTTTATTTTATTATTATTTTTTTATAAGAGAATTTTTCATTAAAAGTGGGGGTTAAGGTATCCCCAAAAAGGCTAACAGTGTTGGAAATGGTATTTACATGCATATATTCTGGGGGAGGGGGGTACTTATGTCATAAGAGTATTATATACCCATCACCTTTGATATACTGTATGTCTCATGTATAACTTGGTTCATGGAATAAATACAAGCTCATCGTATGAGTCTTAGGCTCATACGAGTATTCTCCCCAAATCATATAGTGTCTTTTCTTCTTCTCTTATTTCTAATTTGATTCAACTAGGACAAATTCCCACTTGGTATCAGAGCCAGGTTAGGTTGCAAGTTCAAATCCCAGTGAAAATATTTTCCCGGATGTAGTGGTATGCGAGTGTGTGGGCTCACGCCTTGCTCCCCGAGTGTGTTCTTAGGAGAGAACAGTGATCCCCTGTGGGGGGTTGTTGAAGCATATTAATTTATCTCTCCTAATACCTTAAGGTTTTGGGAGAGTTGGTTAGTTTACTGATAATATGGCATCAGAGCAAGATGATGTGCAAAAACAGAACCTACCTTCTCATGATGAACCACTCCAAGAGTTTACTTCGCAACTACTTCCTTGTAATAATTCCTCTATTTCTCAACCCTCTGACAATTCAAACCTTGATCAGCTTATTGCTCTTAGAAAGGGTGTAAGGACTTGTACCAAACACCCAATGTCTAACTTTGTTTCATATCATGCATTGTCGCCATCCTTCCGTAGTTTCTATGTTGCTTTGTCTTCTATCTCTGTTCCTCACAGTATATCTGAGGCTATTCTACAGCCAAATTGAAGGGATGCTATGAAAGAGAAAATGAAAGCCTTAAAAATAAACAAAACATGGGATATGGTTGATTTTCCTAGAGCAAAGAGGTTGGTTGGATGCAAGTGGGTGTTTACCATCAAATACAAATCTGTTGGCATTGTGAAAAGATACAAAGCGTGGTTGGTGGCCAAGAGATATACTCAAACATTTGGTACAAATTACCAAGAAACATTTGCTCTCATTGCAAAAATGAAATTAATTAGGGTCTAACAAATCAGGATTGACCCCTTTGCAATTTGATGTGAAAAAAAACATTTTTACATGAGGATTTGGAGGAAGAGGTATATATGACTGCACCACCAGGTTTTTCTATGCCAAATGCCAAAGGAAATGTTTGCAGACCAAGGAAGGCATTATATGGTTAAAAACAATCAACAAGAGCTTGGTTTGAAAGATTTTCGACAGTTATGGTGAATGCAGGATATTAACCAGCCCAAGCAGGTCACACTCTTCATCAAGCGTCAAGACCTTAAGATAACTGCTCTAATAGTTTATGTGGATGACATAGTAGTTAAACGGAATGATGAAATAGAGATTGCAAAGCTGCAGAGCAGTTTAACAAAAGAGTTTGAAATAAAGGATTTGGGCTCACTGAAAATTTTCTTTGGGATAGATGTAGCCAAGTCTAAGCAGGGTATATTTTGTCCCAAAGGAAGTATGTATTGGATTTGTTACAAGAGTTAGGAATGACATGCTACAAACCTTATGCTACACTTATAGAGGCCAATCACATACTCAAGGAGAATGACAATATGAGATTAATTGGTGTTGGGAGGTATCAAAGATTGGTGGGGTGACTCATATATTTGTCCTTAACTTGCCAAGACATTACATATGCTGTAAGTGTAGTGAGTTAGTTCATGTCTGCACCTACTCAGGACCAATTGGAAGCAGCATATAGGATTCGCAGATACTTAAAGGCTAATGTGAATAACAATGAGGCCAGATTAACAGCGTACCCCTTTTTTTAATTAAGTTGCTCCTATCATATTCACTACTCCAAACAAATATAAGGGTATTAATGCATCTTTACAAAAACAATTGGAAAGAGACAAAATATGCATGCTTCCACTAGAGGGTTAGCAGAACGATACTCCTTTGCACCACAAAATAAAGAGAGAAAAGTCCAAATCACTGGACCAGCGGGATGGTGAATAGAGTTCACATCCTATAGATACACCGACCATTGATGACAGAAAGATCACTAAACTAAAGGAAGACACCAACCTTCTGATGAAACCCAGGCCTTCATTTTCAAAGACCCATTCCTGTCAGGTCTGATTCTTTTCCCAATCCTCTGATTGCAGGGGATGTTTTAAAAAATGTTGAAAGGCATTCTCAAAATCTCTTGAATAGAAAAGTTGAACTTACTGTGTAGATCTCAAATCCTTTACCACATCGAATTGATCTTGTAATTTCCATCCCCTATCTTAACAAAATCTCTAAGGTTAGGTTAGTTTCTGTCATCCTCATCACTTGGAATACGAGAACTAAGGTTTGGTGGACATGGAGTGAGTGGTATTGACAAGAAAGGATTTTTTTTGGTTTTCTTGGTCTCCAGTCTTCTCTTCCCATTTTTCTTGGTTTCCATTGTCATAATCCTGCTGTCTTCCCTTCTCTTCCTGTAGTTTCTAACTTGGTAGATTTCAGGCCTTATATAAAAAAGACATTTATTGCTCATTATGTTTTAAAATATCTAATAAAGCAATAGAGTGAAATTCAAGATGGGTGCAATGCTCCTATGCCCTCATTGTCATGTACGTTAGCATTCCCTTATTATATATGACCCTTAAAGAGCCAAGTTTTTAGCAAGCTGAGCCTAGTGCAGCTCGGCTCATGCTCACTTAGCTAAACGAGCTCAATGGGAGGCCCGAGCTCAGTTCTGCGAGCTTCAAACAAGGTGCAAGCTCAGCTCATGATGAACCAAGCTCCAAATTGAGCCCTATTCATGGGTGGAGAGAAACAACAGGACCTTTCGAAACTACTCAAAACCATCATACCAAGTTGCAAATAGAGTAAATGGTTTGCTTAATTTTGGAGCCACTGTATGTAAAGAGGTTGTTGACACCCATTTGATCATCCCAATGTTTGATGATCAGAGCCTATTGTCCTTCTGTGGATGTTTCTTCTTCTAAGCCTTTAGTATTGAGAGCTTCAATTTTATTTTATTTTATTTTTGACTGGTGTATAGAGGAATTCATTAATAAAATTCTTTACTTATTGAATAAAAATACACATTCAACTGAGTTAAGTAGACATCAAAAGTAGTGTAGAGATTCTTGTGCAACTACTTTTCTCTTTCACCATATAAGGGGTCCCCCCTGAGTGGAACCAGGCCCACGCTTCAAGACTCATCGTCATAAGAACCAGGAGGTATCAGGGGGAGTGAATCAGGGGAGGTCGGGAGATGTTAAAGAGGTGGTCCCAGAGACAGGTCAATCATTCAAAGAAGCTGTTCTTAAGAATTTAAAATGGCCTGACCTGTCGAGACCTAAGGTGGAATCCCGAGGCGGACACCATGTCTTATCCTTTTCCAAGGGGGATGTGTTGGCTCATTCAAACAGACTGAAAGCCAGCTTGGTTGGGCATGCAGTAGGTGACAATTTTAGTCCTCAAGTTCTGTGACAATGGAGATCTACAGTTTCAAAAGTGAAAGGGGAGCTGCAAGTTAGGAGGTTAGTGGATGGGCTGTTCATTGTTTATATTTCCCTAAGCTCAGGAGGCTGAAAGGGTGCTGGAGAGAGGTAACAGGGCATGGCAAGGAGGGAGCATCCTTCTTGATGTCTGGCACCCTACGACAGGTGTGGAAGACTGAGTATCAAGAAGACTGGGGGATGGATCTGGGGCTATGGGCTACCGGCACACCTATGAGGCCCAGCTTGTTTTCAGGCAATTGGTTCTTTGTGCGGGGGATTGCTGGAAGTTGATGCCTAACCCAGGATCAATCAAATGGATCAAGCTCAAGGTTTGTTCACCGGTGAAAGCCCCTCTGGCAGTGTGGGATCTGATAGAACCATAGTGTTTAGGGTTGCTATTTGGAAGGTTGAGAATCCATTTGTGACGGCCTTGGAACTCACCTCTGAAGTATAGAACAATAGAAATCCGGAGCCATCGGAAGTCAGGCCTTGCAGTGATGGTCGCCGGAGAAAAGGAACGAGGGAATTGGAAGGGGATTTAAAATTCAAAAAGTATAAAAGGGCAGTACAAAAAGGGGGGAATGAAAACTTGTGGGAGAAGGTAACTGGGGCGGGGGCGACGCAAGAGTACCGAAAAAGAAGAGATTATGAATCGTTGCATGACCCTAGGGGCAGAGTTGACATGAAGTCCAGCCAGATGGTCCAGACCATGAGAGGTTCAAGACAAGATCACTTTATTCCTTGGTCTGCATTTGAAGGGCTGATCATGATAGAACTAGGCCTTCATAAAGGCCCATGGGCCAAGGAGTGCTAACTAATGTCTGAGCCCTCCCTTCTTAAATTCCCAAGGCCAAAAGAGATAGAGGGCCAGAATCACAAGGCCTAAAAATCTGATTGACAGAGCCCAGCGTCAAGATTGGGTATGGAGGAGGGGTGGACAGATGTTAGGGGAAAAAAATGAATGGGAAAGAAAGAAGCATTCCGCAACAGAGGCCTCGGAAAGGAAGGAGAGCAGGAAACGGCAACCTGTAAGCCCATCTCCTCTGTTCCTATGCATCTGAATCAATGCTCAAGGCGGAATGGCATAGTTATCAGAGAGCGGAACCTTGAGAGAGCATAATTGGTATAGAGAAGGGACTGGAAGGCAAAGGTAAGGAAAAGCTTACTGCAAGGGAAAGAAGTGGGGAAGATGATGAGGAGGAGGAAGAGTATGTGCTAGATTTGGGCTATGAATCCGGAGGCTCTAGGCCGGAGTCCTCCACATGTGGTGAGAAGAGGAGAGCCCACAGGGATAATCAAGCGGTTGTTTCAACTGTTAAAGGAGATCCATCCAGAGGAGCTATCGATGATGGAGATCAGTACCCTTGGGGAGAAAACACGGAGAAAAGGTGGGGGTGATATGACCTCTGAGTTCAGAGAGGTAGATATCTACAAAATGGGGCCCTGCCACAGGAAGATGCAGTCATGCGGCAACTCAGCAAAGTTCGAGGAGGTGATGAATATTGATCCCATCTTAATGCTTCATCCTCCATCTTCTAACTGGGTTTGGGGGAAGGTAGCTGAGGTCAGTAGAAAAACAGGTGTTTCATTCAAAGGAATGGAGCACCAAGTGGAAGCCCTCTTTTGTGAGATTGAACGCAGAAAAAGCTGAAGCCCCAAGGGACAGAAAGCTTTCCAGGAGGCAAATCCAAGGGTAGCTATTTAAGAGAATTGAAGAACCTTTGGTCAGACATTAACTACAAGGGTCGAGCAAGGGAAAGGGGAATGAGAAAAAGTAGGAGGGCGAAACAAAATCATTATGTTCCAGATGAAGAGAACCATTATTACCTTGAAACATTAGGGGGTTGGGCAGGGTGGAGAAGAGGTAGAGTGTGAAGGATATGGTGAAGAGGTGGAAGCAGGGGTGGTAATGTTTGACATGACCCGTGAACCCAACATGAACCCAACACGAAATAAGTGGGTTAGGGTTGACTGTAAACAGACCCGCTTTGACACAATTAATAAATGGGTCGGGTTCAGGTTGACACATATAGTCTTATAGCCTAAACTTGGTACGACACGAATCTGACACACCAACACAAATTACCACATAACTCATGAACCCAACACGAAATAAGCGGGTTAGGGTTGAGTGTAAACATGTTTCGGGTCAAAGCGGGTCAACCTGATTTGACACAATTAATAAATGGGTTGAGTTAGGGTTGAGCCATATAGTCGTATACCCTTATCTTGACACGAAGCGAACCCGACCCGCCAACACGAATTGCCACCCCTGGATGGAAGGTGGATATATTGACTTTGCAAGAAATTAAAATGCAGAATTTGGATGGTATTATTTGTAGGGATTTATGGGGTCGGTTTTCTTTCAAATTTATTCATAAACTAGCAGAGGGAAGTGCGGGGGCATTTTAGTTGCTTGTAACACAAAGTCTATAGAAGTGAATGATTGGAAGATTGGAGAATTTTCTGCCTCGGTCCTATGTAGGAACAAGAAGGATGGAGTTACATGGGCTTTCTCTGGGGTGTATGGGCCACATGATCAAGGCTCTTTAGTGAGATTATGGGATGAGTTGAGTAGGGTGAATGCAGATTGTCAAGCTCCATGGTGTGCCGGAGGAGATTTTAATGCAATTAGATTCCCTTCGAAAAGTTCTCTCCCAAAGAGACAAATCAATGACTTTATTGAAGAGCATGGTCTAGTGGATCTTCACCTAAGAGGTTCAGTGTTCACTTCGACTAATAGCAGTGTCTGACTGGATGGTGCAGTGTCCTGTTGTTACCCAAGACGCTCTCCCAAATCTAGCATCAGATCATCTGCCCACTTTCCTTTCAGCAGAAGGATTGTTGTTGGGTCCCAGATTTGAGATAATGTGGTTGGAAATCCTGGGTTGAAAAATTAGAAGTTGATGAAAGGAGATAAAGATGGAAGGCACGGCTAGCAATGTCTTTGGGCATAAATTAAAAATGCTAAAAGCTGGTATCTCTCATTGAAAAAAAAAAGGAGTTTAGGGAAATCAAGGAGAGAAAGAAAAGATGGTTGAAGTTTTTGGAGTTAAGAGAAAAAAAGTCATTCCTCGCCTCTTTCTTCAGAGGACATGCAATCGAGATCTGAGTGCATATTGGAATACAATAGATTGTTAAAGATGGAAGAGATTTCCTCAAGGCAAAAGTCTAGGGCATGTTGGCTAAAAGGAGATAGAAATACCCGTTTCTTTCATAAGATTACCATTATGAGAAGCTCCATAAACTCAATAATGTAGCTTCAAATTAATGATGAGTGGGTAACAAATGATGCAATGATCTGGGACAGCATAGAAGCCTTCTACAAGAAGCTGTATTCCGAGACTTGTTTGGATCAGCCAAAAATTGAAGGGATTCAATTTGAAAGCATAAGTTCGGAGCAACAATAGCAACGATCTTGGCTTGAAAGACCTCTTTTGATTGAGGAAGTGGTGGCAACGCTTAACAATATAGAGGATAACAAGGCTTCGGGGCGTAATGGTTTTCCTATGAAGTTTCTCAAGGAATGTTGGGATGTGGTGGGTCCAAATGCCATGGAAGCCTTGGAGGATTTTTTCTCAAAGGACCAATGGTGTAAAAGCAACAACAACAACAACA
>JAOXJP010235339.1:0-10028 GCA_025762735.1 Platanus orientalis | reverse complement strand
ATTGAGGTATTCTTCTTAAACTTCCTTTAAGATTAGATCTCAGAGATTCATATGATGATCATGGGAAAGCATATATAGATATGTGGTTGTTTAAATGAATTTTACTAATTTCTTTGTTCAAGAACTGTAAACTTCCTTCATATGGTCTTAAGATGTTTGAAAATATATGTAGGGTTATTGATTTCTCTCATTGATAAGGTTAAAAAATGATTTATTCATGTTGCACATATTCTTGATCTTGTGAGCATATTTATATCATGTGAATATAGTTGCCTCTTGCTTTGTGATTGCATAATATGTCAAGCAATGGTAAGATAAGGTTAGATGACTAAGAATGGATAATATTTGAAATAAATGAAGGATAAGAAGAATGAAATAAGATAAGTAAGAAAAGTAAAGACAAGTGTCTAAATAATGAAGGTTCCACCATTAAGAGTTAAATGATGACTAGTATTAAGTGAGAAGTAAAAGTAACTAAAATATAAATAATAAAGAGTATGATCACCTTTCCATTGGAGTAATAATGCAATGGTATGATGGTTGTCCCAGTGGGGTAACAATGCAATGGTATGATGGCCCTCCCATTAGGGTAACAATGCAATGGTGTGATATCCCTCTCATAAGGATAATAATGCAATGATATGATGGCCATTTCATTTGGGGTATAAACAATGGTCTGATGATGACCCTTATAGTTAGAGGGATAAAACAATATGTCAAAATGTAAGGAGGTGAAAGAAAGTGTAACAAAATAAACTAAATTATAAGTAAATGTAAGAAAGTTTAAATGATGGTCATCCCTATCAAGCCCTGAAACCTGCACACGAAAATTAGGGTAATAAAAGCGGAAGCATACTTGTGCAGCGTTACGGATATCGGAGTGTGACATTTCTCTATCCTTACAGAAGAAGCTCTTACTTATCTTACCTAATCGCAGTGTATATATATTTTTTCATTTCTTATCCCAATTATTTAACCTCAATTATCAACACATTGTAGCGGAAGCATAACCATAAAGATAATAACATTCATCCATAAAGTGTAGCGGAGTATAAACATACACATTCTAAACTATACAGTGGAATATAACAAGAAACTCCAATATCTACATCCAATAACTGCTAATCTCATCCATCAAACTAAACACACCCATAAGTGCAGAAAATAAACAGAAATGAGTCCAGAAAATAAACAGACAGAAAGGAAGTAATACGGATGGTCCACTTATCCCCACGAATCATCTCTCTGAGCGAATCCTATAAAAGATCCCATGCTATAGAATGCCATCTAAAAGGGTGCTAAAAGCATGGATAAGCTATAAAGCCCATGAGAGAATATACATAATGTCCCACGGCATAAATCGAATGCCATGAGTCACGAACTATACCAAATCAAAATAGATGAACATATATGAGTCGAATTAACTACAACACTGATTAGAATCTAATAAAGGTGCAAAAGTAATAATATAAATCAACAAGAGTTTATAACTAAAATCAAGAAAGTGTGGCTCATAAGGAAAGTGCAACATGTAATGTAAATGCCTGCTAAAAAAATACTCATAAATAAATAGGCTTTGGCATCTCTCAAATAAGCTCCTTGAGCGAATAGATACAAAACGGATGCATGCCCATAGAAGCCTAATGTAGCTCTTAACTTGTGTAAGCCATGAAGGGTTTTCACCAAAATACACTTTAGATCAAAACACTCAACCCATGTAGGGTTCTTGAACCAAATCTTGTCAAAACACCTCATAAAAAAATCCAACGGATTAGCGTACATACGACCTTTAATGAAACTAAAATCATATGACCCATGTAGGGTTTCTAACAAAATAGAAATCCCAAACAAAACTGATGGACATCTAGTGTCATCTTCTCCTATTAATGTGATCAAGTGATTGGGTATCTCAAATAAGTCATAATATCGTCCTCACCTATTAACGTGACCTGGTAGTTGGGTACCTGAAATGGGTCATAAGATTGTCTTCACCTATTAATGTTGATTGGGTACCTAAAATGGGTCATAAGACCGTCCTCATCTATTATTGTGACCCAGTGATTGGGTACCCAAAATGGGTGATAAAACCGTCTTCACCTATTCATGTGACCCGGTGATTGGGTACATGAAATGGGTCATAAGACCGTCTTCACCTATTAATGTGACCCAATAATTGGGTACAGAAATCAAAACGGTGCTTAAAATCCTTATATATATATATAGTAATATGTATATTGGAAGAGAGGTCCATGCAACAAAATCCATTATGAAACCATGTAAAGCTCATGTTTTAAACCAAATGGAAAACCATAGCTCATACTCACACTAAAACCCAATGATCAGAATTCCTCTTCAAACTCTCCAAACCAATAATAACATAAAAGTCTCAACTAAGTCATGTGGATGCACTGATACTAATGTGGAGCTCATCAAATCAAGTGTAAGTAGATATAATCAGTTGAAAGCTTAATAATAGCATCAATGAGAAAATAACATATGAGGTAGCATAAGCAACAAAGCTTGGCACCAATTAAAGTAAGTACAGACTACCAACTAGTAATGATGATATGAAAAAGAATCTCAACTATAGGGAAATCAAGACAACATCAAGCATATGAGGTAGGTATCATTTTCCCCTTTTAATTTCACATGGATTCAACTTTCTTACATTTAATCATAGAGAGAAGCTTAAGATTTCAATGAATTCATGATAGTCGCAAAGTAAGAGAATTAAATCACAACTAATACATAACAAATTGGAGTAGATTTGCATTCACAAATAGAATCCAGAATTTTATGTAATCAAGTTCCCTACCAAGGTATAATGTAAATAATTCACTTTATGAAATAGTTGAAATCATCAAACTCATAAAGATTTAGCAAGAAGTAATGAAAATCTGACATCTGATCTAAAATGGAGACAAAAAATATAGGTAAGTGCAGAAAAATAGAAGGAATAGACCAATCAATTTAAGAACTCACTAATCCTCTAGGATTTAGTGTTTGGATGAAGGAAACTTACCAAGCTTCCACCATAAGACAACTAAAATTCTTTCTCCTATCATTTATAAGAATGATACAGAAAGAGTATTAACCAGGTAAAGAATGGAAATCTAGGAAGAAAATGAGCTAAACTAATGGATTTTCAAAGTTGGGAGTGAAACTTACCTAATTGGGGAAGAACTCCCACACTTAGCTTCTTGTTCTTTTAAACCTCTTTAACCCTTTCCCTTTTGGTGTAAATGAGGCCATTAAGGTTTTCTTATCATATTTTTAAGGTTTTGGGTCTAGTTGGTTGGGTCCCACACTCCACAAGATGAAGAAAATTTGATTTTTTGCCTAAAAAATAGCAATCTAGGTAATTTGAATTGATCCAACACAATTTTTTGCATTTTTCTGAGACCTGAGAGTGGCTTGTTTGATCATGGATAGATCCAAATAATTTGGATCAATCTAAACAAGTTTTTCTCAACTTTTACCCCCCCGCACTTAAATGCTCATAACTTTCTCTATAGAACTTGGAATTGATCTCCATTTCTTGTGTTTAAAACTAGACTTAAAGATATTTCCATAGGTACATGGCTCATCCACAAATTTACTTGGGATTTGTGTTGGTGGGCCTTGTAATTTACCCTAAATTTGTGGGCTTATCAACATAGACATCTCATGGAAAATGGGCATAACTTATTCTAGAAAACTCAAAATTGCACACTGTTTATTTTTCTAGAAAAGTAAATTCCTAGTGTAATGCCCCTCTTTGTTTAAAAGGGTAAAATTATAATTTTACCCCTATAAGGGTATATTTTTCATTACACCTACCTTATACTAACCTTAGGGTGGTTTAGGAACATGTTGGACTAAGCTTGAATAGTAAGACCCAAGTTGGGCCTTGGACTTGTCATGTTCAAAAGTTATCCTAATTTTGCATTTGGGGTAATTTTACGGGACCACCAACATCAATCCTAAGAGAATTAAAGTACAAATAATATGTCCCTAGAAATATCTAGGAGTCTAATTTCTAATCCATCAAACAGTGTGTGATTGTGAGTCTCCTAGAAAAAGGTATGTCAATTCTCCTACAAGGAGTCAATGCTGATAGGCCTATAGATTTAGGGTAACTTACTGGGCCCATTGAGTTTTCTAGAGAGAGTTATGAGCATTTTTGTAAGAGGGGCTAAAAGTTGTAAAAGGTCTCAGAAAAGTGTATGAGTAGTGTTGGATCGATCTAGAATCGAACAAAATAACTCAAATTATGATTTTTTAAGGAAAATTTGATTTTTCTTCATTTTAGGGAGTGTGGGACCCCCCCAACTCAACCTAAAACCCTATAAATATAGTAAAGAAACCCTAATTGGGTAAGTGTGGGAGTTCTTCCCTAATTGGGTAAGTTTCATTCCTAATTCTGAAAATCTTCAAGGTTAGCTCATTTTCTTCTTATATATTCATGTTTTATCTAATGTACGCTAGTTCTACATCATTTTATAGAAGATAAAGGTAAAGAAAATGAAGTGTTGAAGGAATAGGGAGCTTAAAGAAGGAATGAAGCTAGGTTTTGGAGAGATTGTAAGTACTCTTGAAAATGAAGTGTACGCTAGTTCTACATCACTCCCATCATTATTTCTTATAAATCCTTATGATTTGATGATGAAATCCACTGTTGGAGCACTTTTGTCTTGAAAACCAAGAGAGTCTTGCTCTACTTTGATGAATGTCATATTTGTGAGTAAAGTCTATGTGGATTAGATGATATTTTCATCACTTATACCAAATTCTTTTGTTGAATCCCTGTTTTCTGCTGAAATCTCATTTAAATCACTATGAATATTGAATCTAAGTATATTTTGATCTTATGCTCATCTTTACTGATAGATCTATGCAATTTTCCTTTGAAACTCATATGTTAGACATGTATTTGTCATAGATCTAAGATCAATTTGATAAGAACCTCTATGAAATTGATTGTTATGAAACAAATATGATTGATTAAAGTGGATCTCATTAAACTAACATAAAGAATATGAATTCTATTGATCTAATATGAAATTGAACATAAGAGAGTGTCTTAATTGAAATAAAGTATAATTGAAACCTTGATTTCCACATATGGATTATGGAATATGAACCAATGATTGGTATTATAGATTACTTTGAGCAATGTAAAGATCTTATAATATGAAAGACCATAAGAACTATGAATTATCGAAATCTCCTCGATGAAATGATCATATGTGATTTATATGAATTATGAACAATTGAACATGAAATGTGAAAGTATTATGATTGAATCTTATTTAACTATGAAGCCCTCTTTCATATGTCATGAGACATCTTATTGAACCTTGATATCCTTTGATATATCCTTATTGTCATTAAACTTTGAAATGTTATTAAACCATTGAACTATTGAACCCTCTTTGGGCTATTGAACCATCAAATTATTGAAGCGTTCTTGGGCCTTATTGAACTATCGAACCTTTGAATAAAATTCGATGACCTTAACCTTGGGTCTAAAATGAGAGAGGGACTTAACCTCAGGTCTAAATAAGGGAGAGACTTAACCTTGGGTCTAAATAAGGGAGGGACCTAGATCTAGGTCAAAATAGAGCATAATTCTATACTTTGATGACTTAACCTTGGGTCTAAATAAGGAAGAGACTTAACTTTTGGTCTAAACAAGGGAGGGACCTAACCTTGGGTCGAAATAGGGGAGAACTCTATTGAACTCTAAACCATTGAACATTCTTTTGGGACTTACCATTGGATCACTACAATGGAAAAGTATTGATATTGACTTGACTTTTTTCTCTTATTCACTTTTAACATATTGAATCTTATTGAGCACAGTTCCAGGACCTCCCATTAGGTCACTACAATGGATAACAAGATCAAATCTTTGAAATTTATTAATAAGTAATATGAACTAATGAATAAGACATTTGATCAAGTCTTCATGTAAATGAACCATGTGATAAGATTTGTGTTCAAACCCTAACGATAGGTAAATTAACCATTAAAAGAAGTATGAAAATGAAGATGAAAAGTGACATTGACAAATTCTAAAAAGTGACTGAGGCTACGCTTATCATTACTTATAACATGTACTCTCCCATTGTCCACGGTCTTGTTTATGTTTATGTGCTCCTTGATTGCACTCATGGACTGAAATGTTATTGCTTCCTATAGTTGAACTTCATATTGTTATCCATGTTCATGTTAAATAAGAGAAAAATATGTGCAAACCTTGTCTTTATCACTTGGACTTGGTTTGCATTTATACTTATTGAGCCTATCAAGCTCATCCCAATTGACATAGGTTTGGATGAATTGGTGGAGTGATCGGGTCGTTATTGGTGATAAGTTTCTTTATTACATTTTCTATTTGAGACTTTATTTGAGAAATGTAATAATTTTAGATTTATGGATTTAATGAAATATGATTTGAGACCATTATTGTAGACTTGTGGATATCATGTGATTATGGGCACTCCATTTATCATGCTCATAATCACTTTACATTGAGTAGTTTGATATATTTTTATTTATGTTGCACTCTATTACTTTGAATGAAATATTTATGGATACAAAATGTGACTGATTAATGCTTCTACTAAAGGTAAAGGTTTTTGAATCACACATTATGGATTAGATGATGGGTTATATCTTGGTAAGAGATGAGCTAGTGTTAATAGTTTACGATTCTGCATGTTATTGATCAAATTGTAATATAAGACTGTGATAAAAATACATGGATGTTTATGGTATTATAGTAAGATCGAAATAGTGACCTAAGCTACCTACAAGGGGATAACTTAGGAGCTGTGGGCATCGTGGAAAGACCGAGCAGGTCTTTCTGCCCCACTTTGGGGAGGAACCGCACAAGACCTGTCGACCTCTGGGCTGTGGTTTTTGGAGTCGCCACCAACTCGGGTTTTTATAGGTGGAGTTGGATGCTTGCCTCCTTTCTAGGGGAAAGGAGGTTTGCGGGCTTTTTAGGACCCATGTTAGGCACTTAGGCCCATGGTTTAAAAAAGGGGAATCGAACTTGGAATTGGTCTTGACCGATTCCCAAGTCGGATCGGCCGAGTCAGACCAATTCCGAGCCGGATCAGCCAATCTGGTGCAAAGAAGAAAAAAATTGTTTTGTGGGAAAAAATATGAAAAAAATTCTAAAAAATCCCAAAAAATATATATAAACATAATTGGGAAAAAAACTGAAAAGATAAGCCATTTAAACATATATATTTGGTACCATCTTATGTAACAACAAAGATGCGGTCTAATATAGTCAACATTAGAGTAAAACACATAACAATTTTAACTAAATTAGTACTAGAAATCTAGAACAATTAAGTATTAACTAAACCACTATTGTCTAGTGTCTACTACACTACAAACTATAAAAAAAAATATAAATTTATTAAGCAAGTCTCTCCCTCCTCTTAGCAAGTTGGAAAGGCCTGAACTCCGATTTCTTCACTTAGTTCCACAATTAAAAGAAAAAAATAAAACATCAGTATAGTGATTGGATATTGATCATCATATGAAGAAGATCATGATCATGTGTATATGTTCTACATCACATAAACTTTGTACTTAGAAAATAAATTAATTACCTTCCATTGTAGACAAATGTTTCTTCATTTTACTAGTACAACTTTGACAATGAAGAGAGACTCTCATAACAACCACCTACATAATAACACATAGAAAAATCCATAAAAGAAAAAAATTAAGGATAATAACATACCTATGGTAGTAACTTGTAGACATACCTGTGATGAATCACCATTTCCACCATGAACGGTGTGGTGGAATGGGGACACCAACAATTTCATCATCTGTATCTCCAGTTCGATACTCCTCATGATATGGTGTTGGATGAAGTGAGTATTGATTTCCACCATCAAAGAAAAAACTTGTAAAGTCTCCAACAAGATTCTCTTGACTATGACATTGAGGAGGTATATATTCAAGTATCGGTATTGGTTGTGGATGAGAGAATGATTGGGAAGATTCTTCTCCAAAGCCAATCTCTACAAGATTTTGATCATATTGTGGAAAATGTGGATGTGAGAATGATTGAGAAGACTCTCCAAAGTCATTATCTACAAGCCTTGGATCAGTTTGTGGAATTGGTTGATTGAAAAGGTCCCCAAAACTTAAAGTCTCCCTGATGTAGAAATGGTGGAAATGATTGTATGTGACTGAAATCTATTTATGAACTCTCTGATTGCTCATGTTGGGCCTGTCCAGGGTGATTACTACCAATACCAAATGGATAAGACTGATCAAATCCTTCACAACATAAATTACTCATGTCCATCAAACGCAACCTCTCCTCAAGATTTGTGTACCCATAGGTCTTATAACCATGTCTTCTACCTTCATGATCTTGGGTCTCTTTGCCTTTTCTAGACCATTCTTAAAGTCGAATGCCATGATTTGTGTCTTGAGTAGAAATAAAGTGGTCATCATACTCTGTAAAACCACAAGGTCTAAAATTAACCCCAATTTCAGAAGTACCACCAACACCAGTAGCACTAATAACACCAGTACCAACACCACCACCAGTATTATCATCATCATCATCTCCAACAGTGGTTCCTACAGTAGTTATATTACCACTACCAACACCATGTATATACTTAGCACCCTTATTAACTCTTGAAATATAATCAAAATAAAACTCTGCATGCATCTCACTGGATATTTCATCATATTCTTCTTCTCTAATATTGTTGTTATTCCCCACTTGGTTCCCTCCTTCGTCTAATTCTCTCTCGATCCAATTTGTATCCTGTCCATCAAGCACTACTTCTTCACCCTCACGAAGCACTACTTCTTCACCCTCACGAAGCTAAGTGTCTATAGGGTCATTTGCCTCAAAGTTATGACTCAGATCAATTGGATTGTAGTAGTCTTCATCTGCAATCCTATCAACTAAATTATGAATCTTTAACCTCATGTTATAATGCACAAATACCAGTTCGTCTAATTGGTTGCATCTTATTTTATGAAAGAAGGTTCTAATCTCATTATAACTCTTTTTGTTGCAACCCATATTTCATCACTGAATGCCAAATTGTGTTCATATTGAAATTTTGGGTTAAAAAAGTAAGCTGTCATACAAAATGGATAAAGTTAGATCATGAAAATAATAATGAAAGTTAAACTATTAAGTAAATAATACATATAAAACACCATTTTGGAAATCT
This sequence comes from Platanus orientalis, assembly GCA_025762735.1. NCBI lineage: Eukaryota > Viridiplantae > Streptophyta > Magnoliopsida > Proteales > Platanaceae > Platanus > Platanus orientalis. The sequence goes on along the minus strand of JAOXJP010235339.1, from coordinate 813 downwards.
TACTAGCTGCATGCAAGTCATTGTGAAGTGTTTTGTTCCAGCTTAAGTCAATAATTCTTAAGTATTGTGCAGGACAACGCAACGTATCTTTAAAGACAAAATTTCACTCTACACATTGATTCAAAAATAATTGACTTTGTTGGCTTGTTATTTGGTCCACTACCTTCAAAACCTTCACTAAAGGCTCCATCACCCTACAAACAATTTTTGCCTTCACCCAAAATTCATCCGTGAGTACGATAGTGCAGACATCTTCAAGAGCTTTTTTTTTAATCTTTCTCTCCCAATGAATTTCTAAAATCTTCATTAAGAAAACAATGTTGGAGAGCTATCTTATGTATAATAAGGCTCTCCATTGCCACGTGTTCAGTGGAAAATCTGGTAATCTCAGGGTGTAGGAGATCCCGACCTTCCATGTATTCTCGCATTTTATTTGCTACTGTTGTACTGTTATAGATGAAGGATGTAATTTTTCTAGCGTTTTTTATTGTCTCTTTTATTTTGTCCATCTTTCCAATATCAAGTCAATATAGTGTGTAGCACAAGGGGTCTAATATAAGTGTTTTCTCTTATCTATTAACAACTCACCTGTAGCCTTAAAGGCAGCCTCATTATCTATCACAATTTGGACAACATTCTCTTCCCCTATCTCATCCACAACTTTGTCCATAAGTCTAAAAAGATACTCTTTCATTTTAGAGTGGCCCGTTGTGTCCATTGACTTATGAAAGATCATTTGGCGATTTGAGTACACCATAAAATTAACCAATGATTTCCTGGTTTTGGATGTCCACCCATCACACATGATGGTGC
>JAOXJP010235338.1:0-10028 GCA_025762735.1 Platanus orientalis | reverse complement strand
AATTTTTGAAAATAGCTCCTCCACCTTTCTTTAATCTCTTCATCTTTTACTAAGACTCTTTGATCCTCACTTTTAATACATCTAACATGGTTTAGGTCTCTACATTTCCTATCCCTTATTCTAGCAAGTTTATATACATCCATCTCACCTTCATTAGTATCCACAAGACAAAAACAAAAAGAGATTTTTACCAAAAATATATGCTAAACTTTCAAACATTTCCTTAATCAATATCAAATTAAACCTATTTTCTTTTCATCAATTCCAACACATTTGACAGCCTTGCCTCCCTTGCAAAAAGATAAAGATGGATGTAACATGGCAGTCAAATTTGGTTCAGAATTGGACCACCAATTTCTTTCTTGATTGTTAACAATTAGTAAGTTATGGATGTAACAGATTAATTAATCATTTGAACTGATCAAGCCTGTACTGATTTCAACCAAAGGAAAAGCATCAGAGACTTCAATAGATGAAAGGAGAACAAACAAATATATCCATCATGATATGGAATTTGGAGGGAGCTTAGAGGTAGCATCAGTAAGTGATAAGAGGAGGGACAGTCGACTGAGATGGTTTGATCATGCGAAACAAAGAACAATGAGGCAGTAAAAGGACATGATGAAGGCTAAGATTGACTTGGGTTAAAGTAGTGAGAAGAGACATGGATGCTTGTGATTTAATAGCAAATATGACCCTAATAGAGTGGAATGACTAAAGAGGATTTGTGTAGCCAACCCCAAGTTGATGGAATAAGGCTTTATTGAGTTGAGTTATAAAATTGGGCATTGGAATCAAGAACAAGATGAGATCGGAAATTACAGAATTTCTTGGCCCAACGAATCCATCCTGTTTGGAGGGGAAACTGTTAGTTAAAGAGAGAGAGAGAGAGAGAGAGAGAAAGGAAATGGAAGAAGAAGAATAAGATAGTGAACACATATCCTTAATTACTTCCGTATCAAATCCCCAAACAATTTCCAATGCATCGCCATCCACCTCATTTATTTCTCTCATTCAATGCTCCAAGTGATCAAGATCCATAGTAACAGTAAGTATCTCAACTGAGTCTTCAAGCAATAAATCAAAATCCCACTTCCTGTCCAACACAACCACGTCATCAAGTTTTTTGCCTATCCCAGTGGATGAGAAGGGTGATCTTTTTAAAAAAAATCCCCTGCTCTTGGGGCACCCTGAATCATCCTAGAACAACTGGATGATTTGTAGAGGATATATCATCACTAAAACCCATTTTCACCAATGGAATACCAGCTTCCCTTCTTCTTTTTTCCCCCTCATTTAGTGTTTCTTCTTTCATCACTTTTTTGTTTATAATTTTTTCACTTTTTTAAATAATTTCTGACCTTGCAAACCCTGAGTTATTTCAGGGCACTAATAAAATAACAATATAGTTCCTCACTGTAAACATTAGAAGGCTTAGCAGCAGCTCTATTGTTTGTCATTTAGGCTAGCCAAATAGGTCTGTACCACTATCATTGTCTGCTGGACCCTTTGAATCGAATGGAATGCCCAAGTCTTCCATAGAGGTTGAGTGGGGAATGGAAAGCTCTCAGACAGTGTTCTTTCTCTCATGTACTCTTGGTCTTATTACCTCCCTGTTTTAAAGGACATAAGATTCCATGATTTTATCTTTGGGTGGGAGGGTTTGGCCTTCAGCTAAAGGACCCTGATGGGTCCATGGCTGAGTTGTACTTCTCATGCTGCTCAGTTATTTATAAAATTTCTTACTTTATTGATCAAAAAACAAAGTAGATCAGTATCCCTAGGCAAAAAAAAATCTTTTAATTCGATATTGTGTGTGTGTGTATGTGTGTGTGTGTACCTAAAGAGAAACACCCCCAACAACAACACAAGAAATGGTCCAGCTAAGATCTTTATCCAATCACATAAAAAAGTTGGCAATAGAAATAATCCATTTCCACTTGTTTGTTATTGAACTGATCCCCTTCCCATACATACATGCACCCCTCTATTTTGCAGAAAACATTAAAGTTAAACATCCATTTATAGTCTTCAATCTCTTTTTTTTTTTTATAAGCAAAGAATTTATTAGAAAAAGGCTTGCATAAACAATACAAAGCCAGGAAATTACAAAGAGCTCTCATGAGCCAAACACAACTTTGTCCCACTCAAAAAATGAAATGCTGGAATTGGATTCCTTTAAAGACATCAACCTGAGAGGACCAAAGAAATAAAACGATTCAATCTTCTCCTCCAATTTCAACTGATATGTTTGTGGGCCTTTCAAAATTCTAGTTTTCCGGTTCATGGCAAATTCCCCAACAAACAGAAAAATGTCAGTTTTTCCCCAAACCAACCCTCTTCTGCTATAGGTGACTGTCACTGTAGGAGTCCATTGCCACATTTTAATCACATCAATCAATCTTTGAAGCATCACCCATGTCATTCCTAAACCATTCACAAAGGACACCGACAATCTTGTCACTACAGAGCAATGAATAAACAAATGGTTGACCATCTCCTCTTCCAGCACAAATCTTTGGAATGTGTTTCCCTCTTGACACTAAATGATCCACTGTCAAAATCTTTTTTTGAGCTGCCATCCATAAGAAAAAAAACTACTTTGAAAGAAATGTGGGATTTTGAAATGAAAGGGTCTAGGGCTTAGGTATCTCCTGCCGGCTGTAAAGCATGGTAGGAAAAACTGACTATGGTTGGGGCTTTAAGTCAATTTTTTGCTGTCCTCCCTTGAGCTAGAAATCAATACATCTTGACGACAAGCAAGGAGGTTGGTCATCCTTTCAATCTCTTAATCATTTAGGTTCTTCTAAATTTGGGACACCAATAATACTGGCCATCCCTAAACTCCACACACTCTTGAATTATGACTTCTTAGTTAGCAATGTTAAACAAAACTGAGAAGAAATAACCTAATGTCACATTGCCACACCAAATATCAGTCCAAAAACGCAGTCTAGATCCATCTCCAATGTGAAACTTTATGCTTACAGATTCCCTTCCAAATAGAAGTGCCAAAGATGTGCTCCACCCAACCATTATTTCACCCACTATCTCTGTTCCTATACTTGGATTCAATTATCAGTCTCCATAGGCTCTCCGTTTCTTCCCAAAATCTCCATAGGCACTTTCCTAACAAAGCTCTATTCAGAGATCATAATGGATGAATTCACAATCCCCCAGATGACTTAAGGCAATAAATAGAATTCCAATCTATGAGCTGATACTATTGCTCCCCCATTGTCTTACTCCACAAAAAATCTATTTGTAACTTTTCAAGTCTTTTTGCAATTGACATCAAATTGGTGAACAGGGATAAATAGTAAGCTGGCATGCTTGAAATGACGTCTTCTATAAGAGTGATCTTGCCCCCTTTAGTGAGGTACCTACGCTTTGATCCAGATTCCGGAATGCCTTTTTTATTCTCTCCACCACAGGATCCCCAATGGCTTTTGAACAATACTTTGTCCCAAGAGGCAAACTAAGAAAAATAGAAGGGAGCTGGCCAAATATTTGCCAACGTCTCCACATTGTTTGATTCCTGTACCCCAAAAAGTATATTATTTTTCAATTAATCTCCATGCTCGAGACTACTTCAAAAATCAGTAAAATGCATCTAAGGATTCATAATTACGGGGTGCTGGGAGGGGTGGACGGGATACAGACCTAACCTTTGGCATTTTTGCACAAAGTGGCTAGCTCACCAGACTCGAACCCGCGTTTTCGCACTGGCAGCCCGAGCCACTACCATTGCACCGAAGGATTGACCCTATATATATGGAAACCTTCCAACAAATCTCTATCTGCAACCCTTTCCACTAGCTTGCTTAAAGCGTCAATCACTGTGATAAAGAGGTAAGAAGAAAGGGGATTCCCTTGCCTTAAACCCCTACAACTGCAGAAAAAAAACCACATGGGGTCCATTCACAAGAACAGAAAGGAAGTCGTAGAAATACAAACCCTAACTCAAGTCCATCATTTTGCACCAAAACCCAACCACTGCATCAAGTAGTCGATGAACTTCCATCTGTTCCATATCAATTTGACAAACCACTCTCGCATCTTTTAGTTTTTCTCGAGTCGATGCACGTAATGGCTATCGAGGATCCATCTAGAATTGTCTCAACCGCCTATGAAATCTTCTGCAACCTGCATCACATCCTTTCCAATAAATGTCCCAATTTTTTTTATAAATGACCATAGGGAAACCATTTGGCCCCAGTTTAATTTCTAGCATCAATGGCACTAATCTCTTGTATTTGCATGCCAATATTTATCACAAGTGTTGTCTAGGTTTTTTGCATCTTCCATCTAACGATTTCTTTTAACTAATCAACAGAAAATTTTCAATGCATCTTTTGTAAACTTATGATATACTAAAATAAGGTCCTAGATAGAGTGGAATGGTGGACCAGGATTCATGTGGTTGACTCCTAATAGTTGGGATAAGGCCATATGATGAGAAATATTAAATTATAAAAACCAAAATATCCCCAATTAGGTATTGTTAACAGTGAATTAACCAACTCTCCCAAAATATTAAGGTGTCAGGAGAGATACAAATTGATATACTTCAACACTCCCTCTTAGGAGGAACACTGTTCTCTCCTGGGAACACACTTGGGAAGCTAGGAGCAAGTCTACACGTGTATACACACACAGCACAACATCCGGGAAAATACTTCCACAGTTCCACTAGGATTCAAACTCGCAACCTGGCTTGGCTTTGATACCATGTTAACAGTGAACTAACCAACTCTCCCAAAACTATAAGGTGTTAGGAAAGACACAAATAAATATACTTCAACAGATACATTTACAAAGTACTCATGTGTATATATGTAAGTACACACACACACATGTATGTATGCTTTCTTTGGGGTGCATCTTAAAGGGTTGATTGCTTGGCTAGGGAAAATTCTATAGTAAAAGTATGTCAATCAAACATTAGTCATGTGCAGTCCACTAGTTCTATCAGTTCTGTCTTGAAAGTTGACTTATAGAGATTAAATGTGATAAATAATCAAATAATGAGATAAGGGAAAAACAAAAAGAACAAATTGACATGAACGATAACAGATACTTACACACTTCCAGTTACCACCAACGAAAAACTGCATTCACAAGAAAATCAAAGGATCAAGCAAAGAAGAAAAAAGTACATATAGATCTACATGTATGCTAAATAATTTGAAATTCCTATCCTTTGCATTTCATGAGTAAAAGGATGATTCATTGTCAGGATTGGCTATTGTGTTATAGCATATGACACAGTTGTGAAGAAACTTAACTAATCGGGCTAATAACAGAACAGGAACGAGAAAGTAGAGAGAGAGAGAAAGAGAGAGAGAGAGAGAGAGAGACATGGAAGTCGCACATATGTTATGCTAGGAGAAGACTTCAGAAATAATATAGAAAACAGTAAAATCAAACTTCCTTGGGGTTTGGCAACATTTCATATCCAAGTTTAAACATATCAAAGCCATCAGGGAACCTAGCATTAAAAATAAATAAAATAAAAAATAAATTCTCTAAGAAAAGCATCTGCTATATAATTGCTCGAATTTATTCCGTCATTCGAGTTAGAAAAATAGATCATCTCATCGAAAGAAAATTTATGCAGACAACAAAAAGGCTCCCTGATGTGTGTCAAACTATGGGTGTTGAACAGAGTATAAATGGGAAACCAGCTAAAATTGACAGTTTGTTTGGTGTCTGACAACAGAAAACCATTTTCCTGTTAAATTAGGTGAAGTAGAGAGCCACCAATCCTCCCACAGTGCCACTCATCAACCAAAAGTAATAAACCAATTATAAACCAGCATAAATTTAGAAACTACTAAGTGAGTCTTTTAAATCAGAGAAACTACCTAATACCTAGCAGAAATAACAGACAGTATGCTGTTAATGTATTTAGTCACTCCTTCCGTCAAGTTTTAAACATGTCCAAATTTTTTTTACCATAAATGGTTACCACCGTTTACCAATTAGAGAACATCAACAGCTTGTAAACCACAGAAAATAAAAGATAATTTATGAGTAGAGTTAATAATCTCTTGTCCTAGATTAAATGCAAGTCAAGCAAAAGAGGTTTTGTTACAAGGCTTGGCAAGAGACTAAGAACACATAAAACTTAATAGATATAATCGCTAAAAAAAGAAGCTACAAAAGTTGTATGCGATGCTAAATATATAAGGTGTATGATAGCGTCTATCATAAGTTAGGTACTATGAATGGTGAGATTGATGTATAAAAACATGCTAGACCTGAGGGAGAGAAAAACGTAGAGCTAGATCATGTTTAATGCATTAAGAGTGAGGATCAAAGAGTCTTTTTTTACACGGAATCAGAAGTGTCGATGGGATCAGAGATCATGGTTATCTTTGTTGTAGTGCATAGGTTTATGAGATCATACATGTATGGGTACATATGTCTAGTATTGTACAAGGGTATACTTGTAAATACCCTTATCTTGTATTGTATCTTTTTTATACAGTATACAAGGTATGTGAGAGTAGAGCACACACTTTCTCCATATGTATTCTCTCCCATTCTTCTTCATCTTCGACTACTTGAAACCCTCCTACACCAAGCACCTACACACAAACACTTCAAAAATTCACTTGGTATCAAAGCGAAAGATCCAAAGACCTATTGACATCAGCAGTCTGTATAATGAGGTCAGCCATGAAACTTCCAAACCTAGAGATCTTAGATCACCCTGTCTTAATTCCTTTGGTTGAAGAATTGAGATGATTTCGGTAAGATTTCTATTTTTGGTCAAATTTTTAGTCTTTTTTCATTATTTTTCCAGATTTAGACATTTCTGTAGATCTCGTTGGTATGCGTGCTTCTTGACCTGAGAGATTGGTACTTTTGGAACAAGTCCCATTCACTTTCATTGAGATTTGAAGAAGTTGTGAAAATATTTCCATTTCAGGATTGATGTTTAGGGCTCCGTCTCTAATTCTAACGTGATTGGCTGTGTGATTTGGTGTTGTGAGCTGGTGTATGGGTTTGTTTTGTGTTAATGATGAATTGTGGAGGCTCCTTTGTGTTTCAAAATGAGTTCAATGTGGTTTTCTACATTGTTTTGTGCTCTTTGATGCCATAGACATGTTTTGAAGCTTTGTGCTATGGTTATTGTACAATCTACTATGTGTTTTTTGTGAATTTTCTTACCATTGTGGTCTATGTAAGTGTGTTATACTGCATGGAAGTCTTTACAACCGGTCGCATCCCTACATATTACCCATTCTATGGGCTGCTGCGTTGGAATTCCTCCTATTGAAGTGCTCTGCTATAACCGTTTACTCTAGTATAGTTGTTGGACTATTGAGGCCGTATTGAGTGGTGAAGTTTCCTGGCAGTAGTGTCTTTGGGCCTTCAATTGGTTGTTGGTCCTCTTTTAGAAACATGTAGTTTTTTAAAAGTACATCATTTGCTTGGATTGCATGTTGCATTAGTTTTTAAATGAATTTTTGAAACCTAAAGGGGTTCCATTCTTGCAGTCAAATGACTGTAGTCTAGCATATGCCTTCCAATGGTAGGTTTTGGGGCTCAATCTCAAGGAAAATTTTGTTAAATCACTAATCAAATCTCTTGTAAAAGAAAAATGGTTTATCAATTTTTATTATGAACATTCAAACTTAATAAAATTTAACAATAATGAGCTGAATTCAATAAGGGTTTGATGTGTATTAGAATAAGTCTTTATAGAATGATGGCTGCCAGAAAAGAAATCATAAGTCTTCTCACCTTTTGAAGGAGGATGTGTCTACCTATAAGTGGAGAATGACCAAAGAAGCATTGGTTTGGTTACTTTAGTTCTCCGCAAAAGGGTACATGATTTGAATACTTTGATGAAGCCAAAGTCTAAGCTGGAAGTGACATGAAGCCATAATGACAAGCACCAACAGTGTTTCACAAAGTTTTCCCATTCAGTGAAGTAATTCTTAACATTACATGATTGGGGGCATAAGGACTAGTTTGGTTAAATTGACAATTCCCCCTAGATGATAGGCATGCACTCAGCTCCCTTATGATTGTGCTACACCGAGATGGGTTGATGACATTAACAAAAAAAAAAAGGAGACAAAAATGAAAAAGAAAAAAGAAACAGAAAAATGTGTGGCAAGTATGTCCTGAGTCAAACATCTAACCACCATTCATCATAAACTTCAAGGAAGGCATATTAATGACTAAAAGAGATGATCCCCAAATGCTCTTAGATGGGATGGGAGGCCAGTTTTTGTCGATCAGAACCCTAAATGTCTCATTTAATTACTATCGCTAGTGAACCAATTTGAGCCTTGAAAGAAAGCCTTTCTTTCTCAAGCCATTACTCATTGGGTGCTCTTCTAAATCAAAGTGATAGTTCTTTACCTTCTAAAACAATAAAAGAGAAATATGTCAGGTTAAGAGTGGTTTATGCTAAGAATGAATGAAGAGTCTAAGTCTTCCTAGATCCCTTTAAAAAAAAAAGAGGAAAAGAGAAAAATAATAGGAAAAAAAAAGAAAGAAAAAAAAAAGAAAGAAAGAAGGAAAAAAGAAGAAATAGGAAAAGAGAGAATGAGCTACATTTGCCTTGATCCTCAAAGTGGGGTGCATAGACGACCTAAATTTAGGCTTAATCAAGTCAAAAAGTGTATTGATCTCTTAGAACTTTTGAAAATAAGTGATCATCAAGAGACATTGGGGCAGATATTGCATACACTACAAAGTTTGTAGCAATCTGTGTCTTGAAAATGTTTGACAAGTGAATCGTAAATTATGATGAACACCCAATCACCCAATACCCTTGTTAATGATTCAATAAATGTTGAGCCGTTTATCCAATTCTTTTGAAAACCATTGTCCTAAACCATGTTTCATCCTATAATGTAACCTTCCCTGATCTTTGAGCAGCTGGGGCAAATCCTTGAGTCAAACAAAAAAAATCCTTCAAAAAATATTACCGATCATATGTTTGATAATGATGGAACCTTGACACGCACACACAAAAAAGAAGAAAAAGAAAACACATGTTTGAAAGGGTGGTGAAAATCTGAAAGGGCATCATGAGTAAAAGCCTCAAACATGACAAGATAAAAAGCCACAAGCATGGTGAAAATCGGACTCCGACGCTATGGGCAAAAATAACTTGGAAGCAAGACTTGGAAATTCTCCAAATGCCAAGGGCAAAAAAAGCTAAAATAAGTCAAAATAAATGTCAATCATCATTTACTCATCCGGTATGCAACTAAGTTCATATATTATAACACATAAACATAAAAAAAGATAAATTATTGGAGACTGCCATATCTAATGGAATACAAAGAAAGAATAAGGGGCAAGCCCTTGGGGCTTAGCTAATGTCATTTCAACATGTTAGGGGCAAAGGGTTACATGAAGAAAATAGAGGTGCAAATGATAATCTTCAAATTGTTGGGTGACAATTGAAAACTTTTCAAGAACATTGACAATTTCTGAGAGTCAAGTCGAAGCTAAAGGAGACTGTCTCATCAACTCTAAGAGCCGAAAGAAGAGGAGAACTTATAATAAATACGAACAAAATTTCAAGTAAATCCACACAACAGATTCAAGGTCAAAGACATTGACAAATGATGAACACATGAGGCAAATACTCTGAAGATACAATTTACATCAAGGAAAAGTAAGGTACGATGCAACTTGGGGGCAAGAGATCGAAGTTCAGGTCTCTAACCCAACCAGAAAGCCTAAGGAGCCAAACCAATGCATCAAAGGATAGTTTACATGAAAAGGGAACACCAATCAAAATCTTCTAAGGTTGAAAATATTCTAATTAAATCCTTTTTTAGCAACTATCATTCTATAAAATATTCGGAGGACACCAAAAGACTCTAATGAATTTAAGCACAAACCTCTAGAAAATATTCAATTAAAATCAAGATTAAAACCAAAATTTCAATTTGGTTAGGCTCTAAAACCCAACCAATCAATTTTAATTCGGTTAAGCTCTCAAACTTAACCAAGTTAGGCTCTCAAACCTAACCAGTTAATTTCAATTC
>JAOXJP010235337.1:0-10029 GCA_025762735.1 Platanus orientalis | reverse complement strand
CCACCCCTCCCCCCCCCAAAAAAAAAAAAAAAAAATTAAAAAATTAAAAAAAATCCTTTCTATTGAATGAATTAGAAAATCATCTAACATATGAAGCTTGCTGGTCACTCGTTTCCACATCATTGTCTACTCTTACTCTGAATTTGCCTCTTCACTTTCGCTCACTTTGTGCTACTAAGATCTCATAGGACTTCCATCTCCCCCTCCCCCCAACAAGAAAAAAAAAAGACACATAGGACATATATTTTTATATGTATATAAAATATAATGAAACACACACATATGGGTATCTAGGGATGCATACACACATGTGCTTGCTGATCTCACCATTAAATTTCATGATTCAACTAGTACACTGGAATGTTATCAACAACAACAAAAAAAAAAAAACACTAGTACACTGGAAGCATAGAGGGAAGGCATGGATTATGACCTAGTTTGCTCATTTGACAAACATTAACAGCAACATACTACCATTCCACAAGGAAATTTGAAGAAAGCAAAACATATCTATTTTCCCTTATTCATCCACATGGTTTTCCTTACCTTGGAACCACTGGGAATAGGACTGGTAGCACTATATGCCATTAGCACTGAGTCTTGTTTCTCAGCATCTGTTCCTATTTCTTCATCTTTTTTCTTTGCCTTCTGTTTGTAACTTTGCTTGTACGGATTGTACTTGTTATCATTCTCTTCCTGATCATGCTCGAAATGAGTACTTCCATGACCACCCTCACTATGCCCATATGGATGTTCACGGTGAGGAGGACCAGTTGAGGCATCAGAAACCATAGAATCATCACTATCATTGTCGCCCTCATCGCCGTGATTGTCACCATCATGATCATCATCTTCATTGCTGTCAGAATAATCATCATTGTGGTGCATGGGGGAGGCAATATACATTGTCCACCCAGATTCGCTGCTACTGCATTCTTCTGTATCTTCATAGAGTTTGGAAGACTCCATTACTGGGGTAGGGAAAGAAAAGGAGAAAGAGAGAAGGAAACTCAAAAATACAGAACTTGAGTTCTTATATAGAAAACCAAACAGCTATATCTAAACAGCAGCAATCCTCCTCACTTAGGAAACCCAATTGTGTCTTTATTTTTCTGACCCCTGTCAACCAAAAGGCAGCTTTCGGCACAAATGATAGAGAGACTCATCTCACAATTTTGAGACCACATAAAACCCACATCATTGAATAGCTAGGACAAACTCCACCACTAAGATATCCCAACCCCATTTATTATCTGGCTCTCTCCACCAAAAGACAGCTTTTTATGCATCAAAACAGAGGAACCCTCCTCACAGAAAGAACAAAAACCAAAATTGTTAAATTGTTAAGAGCGGGGTTGCTCACTTAGTCCTTAGATTTCACACCTGAAACTACTCATCTTTACTACTCTGTCAGAAATATAAAAGCAGCTATTAATGCAAACACTACTCTACTCTGGAGAATATATAAAGACCCAAGTTCCCAGAGAGGGTAGAACAGGCCAATTCCACTGCCTATTTATTTTTCTCAACCTCTAGTCTCTGTCTTGTCATACAAAGAGCAGCCTTTTACCATGAGAACTGCAGAGAGGCCAACTGGTTTTGGGTTTTAGATCAGGCTGCCTGGACGAGATGAGGTTGCCAAAAAGTCTCTGCTTCTGTTCATTTGTCCTTCCCTGTTTACTGTTGTCCGGCTCCCTCATAATGCAGGTTATGTCTTTTGTGTCATTGGGGGAAGAACATGGCGTTTTTACAGTGATGTTTTAATATATTGACAATAAGAATGTTTATCATGATTACATTTACAGTTGTAACAGTAAAATAGCTGTTTGTAGCTGTCGTGTTTGAATTTTCTTTTATAATTTAATACTTCTGATCATGATCCGGATCCGGTTCTAATTTGATCCTGTTAAGCCAATTCAAACTACCCATATCTGATAGGGGCCTGAACCTCTGCACCTGGAGCAGGGTGCACCCTTTCACAGGGGTGTGGACCCATGCACTTTTTACGTGAGACCCACACCACCTGTGAGAGGGCACACCCTGTATGATTATCATCTAGTCTCATATACATATATACATACACATATATAATGTTAACAACTTCGAGGTTGCAGGTATGAAACCTCTGGTTTTAGTAAGGAGTGAACGGATTCTGATCCTTTCGGATCAAGTTCAAAGATACCCGGATCCTATCCTTTCGAGGTTGCAGGTTTGAAACTTCTGGTGTTGGCAAGGAGTGAAAGGTTCTGATCCATTCGGATCGAGTTCAAAGATACCCGGATCCTATCCTTTCGAGGTCGGTTACTTCAATTTTAACGTGAGAATTCACATTTTCTACTGGCATTTATTATTATTATTATTATTATTATTATTATTATTATTAAAGTGTGATCTTTGATTAGGAGGACAGGGAACAGATGGTTTAGAGTTGATCCAAATAGGTTGGCTTGACCTTGCCCATCTTTTTGCAGGCATGATTTTGGCTGCTCCCCACTTCCAGATCTTGTGGGACTTGTTTATATCCATTTGAGATTCAGTCTAGACACGTGAGTCACTTGTTCTATTCTTGCCTCCTGTTCTTTTGGGTATCTTGACTTTGCCTTGTCTTATGCTCCATGTGAAGATTAACTTTAGAAGTAATCTTTGGTGATGACACCAATATGATTCACCAGTTTCACATTGTGGGTTTTTATGAAGAATGTGTATACATTTTAATTAGAGGCTCTCTGAGATAAAGATGTAGAGTTTGGTCAACTGAATCCATTGATGCCCTAATTCATTTAAAAGACTTTGGGACATTAGATGACATTTTTAATGCATGGAGAACGAAGATTAAGTGTCACCGACAGTTATACATACGAAAGTAATGAGTTATTGAGGTAGACATCTTTTATGATTTTATTTGGTTTTTGATAGTTTTTTTAAGGATTGCCACATGGATATCCCCACATTTTCTCTTTTCTTTCCGTCTTTTTCATTTTAAATTCTTTCTATTCTAAAGTTTCCTTTCTCTCATTTTTTTTTCCTTACTCACATCTCCATTATCCCTATATTCTTTTACACTCACATTTCTATTCTAAATTGAAAAAAAAAAAAAACCTATCATGTCTCCTTGCGCATTTTTTCACACCCACTCATGTCTCCCTCTTCTAATCTTGTTTAGGCGCTAATTCATTCTTTCTCCCATGTTGTTTTTAGTTGATTTTTTTCTCTCCAGAATTTTATATTATAATTATTTTCTTGTAGTACCTATCGGTCACTCACGTGTGATTGCACAGGTTCATTCGCTAATATTATTAAATAAGAAACTTGAATTTTGCTCAGTCCAACTTAGCTTCTCTGTCCTGACTAATTCACTAGATGCTTGACATTGTAGAAATTACTCAACTTGAAACCCATGCACCTTGGTTGAGAGTCATCCATAAAAAATCATGACCAACTCATGGAGGTGATGTTGTTGTTGGTTGCGTTTGGTAACACTTCAAAAGAGTGATTCTTATATTCTCAACTCTAGATTGCGTTTGGTAAAACTTTATTTGATTCAACTCTAAAATCCTGATTTTGGATTCTGTCAAGAATGCATTATCTGGAGTTAATTCCAAAATAAGAAAAATATTTGGTTTGACAAAAAAAAGTGACAAAATAGTACAGCAGAACAAAACATGGATCAGATTCAAGTATACGATGCACGTGAAACAATATGATAAAACAATAAAGAAAAAAGAGCAATCATCAATACAATATTTAACATGGTTCAATAAGATTGCCAACATCCGTGATGAAGACGATAAAAAACTTCCACTAAAATGAAAAATAAAGAGATTACAAGATGTACAATGACAAGTTCCCAAATCCAAAGGAAAAACCCAAGTGATCTCTTCACACAAAGTACGTTTTTGCCTCTCACACAAAGTCTTGACTTTTGTTGCAATCTTCCGCAATCTCCAAAAACCAGAAATGTTTCTTATATATAAAGACCCACGAAACCTACTTCTTAAAGTGTACGTTAAAAGTCCCAAAATAACCCCACATAAGAAATGACATTTCTTGCCTTGCGCAAATTCAACACGGAAGCCGCCATGCAAATTCAAGGTAATTACCAACAATAATAAGTAAAAAAAAAAACTAAAATCTTGATAAAGAAGAAGAAAAAGATGATGATGGAGTAGTATAATAAAAAAATGAATCAAGCCAAGGAATCAATATTTGGAGTGGAATCCATGGAGAGAATCTATTGTTACTAAACAACATTTTTTACTCTTTTGAAATTTGTGGAGTTGGGAGTCTAAGAACCACTCTTTTTGGAGTGCTACCAATTGCAATGATCCACCATTTCATTTTTATTTTTTGCTGAAACTTACAAAGTATTAATTCTTTGATTTTATTATATATATATATATATATATATATATATTGTTGTGCTAGAATAACACAGCATAACAAAACACATGGATCGGATTCAAGTATGCAATGCACGGAACAATACAAAGAAAACATAAACGACAAAGAACAATCACACAAGACAATATTTAACGTGGTTCGACAAACTTGCCTATATCCACAAGTGAAGACAATCAATAACTTCACTAATATAGAGAATAAGGAAGATTACAAAATGCACAACAACAAGTTTCAAAACCAAAGGTAAAACTTTGCAAACTCTCCACACAAAATACGTTATGCTTCTACAAAGTCTTGACGAAACCCAAGCTGCCACAAATCTTCCTATAGCCGTAATCTTCTATAAATCTCCCGCAGTCCTAAAACCCATAAAAACTACTTTTTATAGGTGACACACACACCCAATAAACCCTACACGTTAAGGTATTAAGAGACCCAAATAAACAAAATACTTGAAAAAGATAGTTTCCTTGATGGGTTACACACAACTTAAGAGCCATGTCAATTCAAGACACTTCACAACAAATCTTTACATTGGCTTGAATTCCACCAAACCAAACTGAATGAAGATCCTTGATCATCTTCTCCATCAAACCCTGAAAGGTATACAATAAGTTATCTTTCAAATTAATAACGTCTAAGCCACCCTTAAACTTAATAACTAAATCTGGCTTTGTCGATATAACTGCTGACTCCTCAACACTAAATGGTGCAGCAACCATATCTTCAAAACCGACTTTAACTGGAGGCCTAACGTTCAAATTAGACACAAAACCATGCTTTTGAACTTCATAAACATGAATAGGGTCTGAAATAGTATCCTCAAATCCCAACGAAATAGGAGTACCATACTCCAACTCCACCTCCAACTAAACATCCGAATCTTTGCCTTCAACCTGTTTGCATGGACGCAATAAAGTAAAATACCAAAAGTAACACTTTTGTGTTGCTTTCCATAAACACACCGCTCACAAAACTCAAACTTCTCACCATAGAGCAAACCACCCCACTTGCTCAAATCTGTCAAATCTATTACACAAATGTGACCCATTCCCTTATGCCATGACTGTGTACAAAGTATACCTGAATATGGTGCAAAAGACAAAACTACTCTACTTTGAATAGTGTTCCCAAGTAGCCAAAATCATTCTTTCCGTTGAACCTCGAACCTTGTAGCCGCCATCACAAAATTTCTAAAAGAATCTTCAATCCGTAGCTCTAACATTCAGCTCTGATACCAATTTGTTGTGTCAGAACAACACAATAAAACAGAACAACAGATCGAATTCAAGTATGCAATGCACGGAACAATACGAGAAAAATAATAGATGACAAAGAACAATCACACGAAACAATATTTAACGTGGTTCGACAAACTTGCCTACATCCACAGGTGAAGATAATCAATAACTTCACTTATATAAAAAATAAAGAAGATTACAAAACGCACAACGACAAGTTCCAAAACCAAAGGTAGAACCTTGTAAACTTTCCACACAAAATAAGTTCTTGCTTCTCTATAAAGTCTTGACGAAGCCCAAACTGCTGCAAATCTTCCTGCAGCTGCAATTTTTCGCAAATCTCCCGCAACCCTAAAACCTATAAAACTACATTTTATAGGTGACACACAAACTCAACAAACCCTAACACATTAAGGTCTTAAGAGACCCAAATAAACAAAACACTTGAAAAAGATAGTTTCCTTGATGGGTTATGCACGGCTCAAGAGCCATGTCAATTCAAGACACTTCATATATATATATATATATATTGCCGAATCTATTACTTCTTCATCTACATTTCACTTTTGGTTTTTTCATACTTTTTTTTCTGCCAAACCAAACACCTTTTTAATAATGAAATTGACCCCAAAGAATGCATTCTTTGCAGAATCCAAAATCAGGATTTTAGAGCTAAAATATTATGAGTGTTACCAAACGCAACCATTTTTACTGTTATTAGTAGAGGAAGGGGACAAGAAGAATACAAGTTCAGTAAGAAAGAAATGAAGAGCTTGCCGTGCTGATGTATTATTGTGTTGGAGTTTTTCTTCTTTCTGCCGAGCAGCGTTGGCTGGAAATTTTAATAAAATGGCCTATTTAAAGAGATTTTTCTTTGTGGTTTAGGTGGGCATCAACATCAACAGAGGTGATGTTCATTAGCTTAGATTCATTTGTAGGAGGGAAGAATAAAGGGGAGAATGGAATGAAAAAACTAAATAAGACAAGAGGAGGGAACAAGGCCAAACGGGGACAGCATCATTTGAATTTTTTTTTTTGGTAAGAAACATCCTTTGATTTAATATCTAGTTTAATTTACTTTTAAGGAAAGAATCATTATATATGGTATATGTAAGAGAGACTGTACAAAGGGTCTAGAAATGTACATAGGCATACGCTTGATGTACAAATGAGAGCCATGGCCCACCATCCTAAACCGTCCTATCTGCACCTTTCTTCCCTTGCCTGTCGGCATGATTCTTTGACCATCGAAAAATGGTGAATGGATAAAAAATGCTCACCTTAACGAATGCTAACCACTGCTCCTTGTCAGGCAGCGGGCACATCAGTGCCGAAAAGTGAATATATGCCCCCCCAAAAAGTGAAAATCACTTTTCGACGCTGATGTGTCAGCCCCTGACAAGAAGCAGTGATGAGCGTTTGTTAAGGGAAGCGTCCATAAACCGATCCCCGAAAAATGCGACTAATCGGTTGATTGTTGATGTCATGTAGGGGAAATATGGTGTATTCCGTAGGAGGTACATACAAATCCAAGTTGCTTGATTTGGGCTTGTCATGGTTGGGCTTGGACATTGACTTTGGTCCAGTTTAATATGTTGTGGGACCCCCATCTTTATCTTCAGGCCTGTCTAACTTTTGGGCTCTGACTTTTTTTTTCCCCCTTTCTGTTTGGCACTATTGAGCTAAGCTTGATCCTGAACATTAAAAAGAATTAGTGCTTAGCCTAACTCGAATGTCCACAGTGCCAGACCCAACAAGGTCTTTTATGGCGAGGGCCCGAGGGCTGAACATGGTCCAGCTTGAAGACAACCCTAAGGCAAAGTTGGCAAGGTATATTGATAGTAACCAGTGTATTGTGAGATGGGCCATGATGGAATAGACCCGGGTTCTACATTTAAGGCTGTAGACCCTGTCTGGTAACCATTGGATTGGATTTATTTCAGATTCAGAATAAAATTACAATGTATATAATAAATGGTAATAATATGTTTTAACTTCCAAGATAATGCATTCTAATCTAAAGATTTTTACACCGGGTCTACAATCCTGGCACTAAATCGATTCCCTCGCCGTGTGCCCCGTTGTTAGCTAACTACCCAAATATATTTCCGTGGAAGTATAATAATATGTTATGAAGAGTTTACATAATAACCAATGAAACCACTCTATACTAGGAAATTAAAATATTAGGCCGAGTTTGGCAGCCACCCGTATAATGAAATCATTTCATTTCAATAAGAGATGTGTGTTTTGTTTAAAGGAAGGGGAATCAGTGGATCATATTCTTATCCATTGTGTTTTTGTTAGTAAGATTTGTGATTTCTTCATCTCCCATTTTCACAATTTTTAGTCATTGTCTTTCCATTTTGATAAATTGATCTCTATTTGGTGGGTTAATTATTTGGAGGGTTTTTTTTGGAAGAAAAGGAATTATAAAATCTTTGAGGATAAGAGGATGAACCAACAAGAGCTATGCATCTATATTTATACAATGTTGTTTGATTGGATTTCTATCTGGGTCAATTTTGTGGATGATGAGTGGTTTTCGTTGTGGTGTGAGGAGATCTAGTGGTTTCTCTTTTATTTGTGGTTGTATTTTTTGGTTTCCTTGTTTCTTTTTGTTGTTTCCCTCACCTCATTGGTGATGGCTTTCTTCGTTTTCCTTTTTAAAGCTGTATTGTTTTTCTTTTTGCTATTCATTTCAATAAGGTCTTGCCCACTAATCTCTCTCCAAAAAAATTTAAAAAATAAATGTCAAGGCATTTGAAGTATGTGATGATTGAAAATGAATTCATTTTGACTCATATTAATTTGTTAATGGATTGATATTCATTCATCGCCAAGATATGAATAATTTTTGGTAAAATATTATCAATGAATGATAACCAAAATATCATACAAAAAGAAAAGAAAAACATATTTCATTTCATCCAATAAAAAATCTAAATGACTTCACTTCTAATTTAATTAATAAATAATTATAAATCTGAATGAGTTTATTTTGAACCATTCATGACTACAAATGCCTAGGCAATTTAAAATGAAATTATTACATTACAAGTAGCTGCCAAACATACCCTTCATAAATAAATATAGCTCTAGTTGTTTCATTACATCTGAGATTTGGTACGACCGCCCATGTGCGACCTAGGTTAGTATGGCATTAAGGGCGGACACATCCGCACTAAAAAAGTGATTTACACTTATTGGGAGACCACCCCATTAAATGTGCTTTTAGAATTGTTCTTAAACAGGCTTCACTCCAACAATTTATCATAGGCCGGATGGATTTCTTTCTTTTTCCCTATTAATTGATCTACACCGCATGATAAAAGGATTGTTTTTTGAACGATCATAACCTAAATATCATACCAACTGGATAATCTAAGATCATTTTAAACAGGGGTGGCAATGTTTGACATGATCCATGAACCTGACACGAATCCAACATGAAATAATTGGGTAAGGGTTGACTGTAAATGTGTTTTGGGTCAAAGCAGGTCAACCCACTTTGACATGATTAGGAAATGGATCAGGTTAGGATTGAGCCATATAGTCGTATACCCTTATCTCGACACGACACAACACAACACAAACCCAATCCGCCAACATGAATTGCCACTCCTAATTTTAAATAGAGGCTCTCTAAGATAAAGATGTAAATTTAGGTCAACTGAATCCGTGATGGTTGATTCTTTAGTTCATTTAAAAGATTTTTGGACATCAGCTCATATTTTCAATACATGTAGAACGAAACTCGAGTGTCACCGATAGCTATAAATATTAAAGTAATGGGTTGCTGAGGTGGACACCTTTTATAATTTTATTTGGTTTTTGATAGTTTTTTAGGGAGTGCCACATGGACATCCCCACATTTTCTCTTTTCTTTGTTTCTTTTTCATTTTAAATTCTATCTATTCCAAAGTTTTTTCTCTCTTCTCTATTTTTTTTTCTCTCTCACATCTCCTCTATGACTATATTCTTTTTCACTCACATTTCTTTTCTAAATTGAATAAAAAAAACTATCATGGCTTCTTGCCCATTTTTTTCACACCCACTCATGTCTCCCTCTTCTAATCATAGTTAGACGCTAATTATTCTCTTATGTTGTTTTTAGTTGATTTTTTTCTCCAAAATTTTATATTATACTTATTTACTTTTAGTATTGATTGGTCCTAGAATTTGTAATGGCATATGATCTAGTTATAGCAAATACATACTTCATAAAGAGAGAAGAACATTTGGTGACTTTCAAAAGTGGGTTAAATAGGAGTTAGATAGACTTTTTTCTTACTAGGAGGCTAGAAAAGTCAATATGTAAGGGTTGTAAGGTTATTCCAGGGGAGAGTTTAACCACACTACATAGGCTAATGGTGTTAGATGTTTG
>JAOXJP010235336.1:0-24034 GCA_025762735.1 Platanus orientalis | reverse complement strand
GTTGTAGATTACAGCATCATCATATGTTTATTTACCTTCAAAGCAGTTTTGTTAATCCTAAAATAGATGCAAGATGCTATCTTGTAAAAGAACAAAATTTTATCAAAGATCAAGATTTGATTTGCCATTTTCTTCAATTAAGATTTGTGTTCTAGAAGTTACTTTTAGTGAAGAGATATCATGAATCAACTTGGGTGGTTTTTACATGTAAACAATTTCTATTTTCTAACCTTAAAATAGGACATTGTACTTAATACCAAAAGGCTATAAAATAAGTGGCCTGCTAATGTCAGATGAATGCAAACAACATGTAGGTTGAAGAGATATTAGGGGATTACACAAAATAATAAAGGGAAATAATCCGGATTCCTACTCATCAATCGTATTCACTCAAGATCCAGTTAGAGACATCAATTCTGGTCTAATAGTCTACACAATAATAGTTCAAGAACCTATAAAATTATTAACCAGAATTTAGACTTAAAACACATGTAACCCCAACCCCAACATGGAAATTCAACTTGTATTCATGTATGGGACCAGTAGTGCAGGTTTGTTGATCAACAAAAGTAGGACAGCAGTTGTATGGGCTGAATAAGGATTCATGATCAGCAAATTCAGATTAAATGGGAATAGAATTGAGCCCCTTTTATATAGCAGTCGATTAATATAGCAAGGGACATTCAAATCAGATCTAACAGTATCAATTTGTAGCCCTATAAGTGTGCAGAAATTATTTTGGACCTACATAAGAACCATGATCAACCAGCCAAGTGGTTTGATCACTCAGAAAATTCAGGTTTATAGATCACACAAGCATAGCGTAGATCTAGTAGGTTACAAGTCTGATTTCAATCATCCAACTTGGGAATCAATGAAATAGGGTTTAAGGGGGATGTAGAGATTCAAAGGGAGAGTGATGGCAATGGGGAAGACCAGCACCCTTTCAGTCGTCAACTCCACACAACCATTAAGAACACGCTAGAAAGAGAAAGAATAGAAGAATACTTGTCAATCCAAAGCAGACCCAATCACCCTGGCCTTTCATTAAGCTTGCACCAACTTAGAACTCCCTTCTAAGCCCCTAATCTCTGGATGGTTAGGTTTACAGCAGCCGTTATTGCAACTTTTCTCCAAATTCATTCATTAAAATTTAAAATAAAGGGTATACACTTAAATTGACACCCAAGCAGCCCTTTGACCAACCCTTTTGCTCAAAATCAAAAACTCCAATACCCCCATGTCCCTCCCATATAAATAAAATACAACAGCATGGTACCTTAACAAAGCAACATATAAATGTCTCAAATAAAACATAAAAATAAAGCAAACTATCCTATCTAAACAGCCCTCCAAGCATGCACTCAAGTGGGGCCCACATGGGTTGGTGTGTGGGCCCCACGCAGCTCCAAGCTACTCGAACCACAACCATAACGATCGAGGCTTGATCCTCCTCCGTTGCTGGTATACTTGATGAGGTACTCTGATGTCCTCATTACGTGCTCTCCTTTGGAGAGAGTAAATATGTGTTGGTTTTGAGGACTATGGAGGCTTGGTCCCTTTAACCTAGTACCTTGCCCAGATATGCCTAAATAAGGACCACTCAATCAGCAGGCCTCTTCTTGGATGGGCTGTATTTCAAAATTTATAGAACATATGAGCTAACTTTTGTTATTTAAGTTTTCTATACTCTTTTATCATTTGAAAATGGCTAATATAATAGGTTTCTTTAATTTTTCTTACAGTGGGAGGAGCTTCAAGGTGGATTTGAGCAGCTAGACTATTTGAGAAAAATTCTTGAAGATCACATATGTGAAGGCCATGGCAATGCTGTATAGACAACAGGGAGGTAGAAGGATCCAGGAAAAGTCAGTGAAATGAAGGCAGATACGAGAGCTGGATCCCAACAATGTGATCAAATTGTTATAGCAAGAAGACACAATAATTACAATAAGAGGCATTTTTTTAGATCATCCTAAATTGATTCAATATCTAATGCAAATATATTTTTGTTTCATCTTCCTTCTTCATTCATTTTTCTTTATCTTTTGTACTTGCTATCAGTATTTATTGGTTGAGATTTTGAGTGTGTGATCTGGAAATTGATGCGAAACAGTTTCAAATAATAAAATACGAATTTAGAAATTAAAATATGCAATTTTCGGACCAGGGGCATTTAGGTAAAATTACAAAATACCCCTGCACAACGTCAGAAAATTATGAAAATTTCCAGATCAGCAAGGCAGAATTAGAGGAGTTTGTGGTTAAAATTTCAAGTGATTTGAATCACTGTAGCTATGTAAACTTAAAAAAAACCCCAAAATCTTGAAGCTCCTTTAATTGAGTTTTCAAAACAGGCCTGAGAATCTTTTGCTATATAGATGGAAGAAAGAAAGAATTCAAAGAGGAGCTTTAGGGCTTTTTTAAGAGATCTATTGATGAACAAAACCCTCAAATAAGATCACAAAAAAAAGGTCAAATAAGAGGGCTGATTTAATGGTAGATATGGCCCTAAACAGAGCGGAATGGCAGAACAGGATTCGTGTAGCTGACCCCAAATAGTTGGGATAAGGCTGTTGTTGTTGTAAGAGGGGTGATTTCAGCAAAGGTATACACTGAATTTTAGAACTCAAAATCCAGCAATTAGTAGATTAAATCAGGATTTGTATAAGTAGAATCAATGCAGAAATCTGCAGGAAGGCAGGGAGTTATGGGGTTTAAGGAAGATTAGAATAGACGAATTAGAAAATTAAAATTAAAATGCCTGGGAAGAGGATCACGATCTGATCTCTAATCAGCCTAGAAATTGTCCAATCATGTCTTTGAGTTGTTTGATTTCAGCAACCTCTTCTTCTTCAGACTTTCAGATGTTTACACCTTTCTTTAGGCAGTATAGTCTTGGTAAATCTAAGAAAATCAGAGGAGAAAGAAAGGGAAAGGGGAGACTGACGTAGAATAGGAGAAAAGAAAGAGGTAAAAGTAGAAGTCGTAGGGTGATAGAGAGAAAAACGTGAGAGAGAGAGAGGGAAGCCAAGGGGTCCATGACCAATTTTTTTAAAAATTATCTTCTATTCATATTGTTCCAAGAGGGGGAGGCCCCCTCTTAAAAAAAATTACACCATAGGGAATTGGGGAGTTTCCAAAAAAAGGAAACTTCCAAATCCTTAAACCAAAATAAAAAAGAAGTCAAATTGGGGCTTTCCCAGGGCCTGTTGACCAGCTATTCTTGGGTCCCACTAAACACCAATAAAAAACAATCTTCCTAAATTACCCTTTGGCTCATGATTTTATTACAAGTGCATGCTCCCATAGTAAAAGAACTCATAAAATGGCACAAAAGATCTTATTACACAAAAAAAAATATTCCCCCTCCATGTGCGACACTCTTAGGGCTTCTTAGGCTTGGGCTTAGGCCTCCACATGGGATATTTGAGGTCTAGCCAAGCGATGGATGCTGCATTAGTCTGTATTTATAAAATACACTTAGCGATTAACATAGTCGATGCTTGCAATTTTAGGGAAGGTCTTTTGCTTTCCACGAAATGAGAATAAAATCTTTCAGATTATAGAAAATGCATCTTGTCTATCACTGGCTCATAAATCTTCTTGGACAATTATTTGGTTGTTAATTGTTTGTACGTATTATTTTCTGCATTATATCATCTGTTCTGTACATGAAAAAGCTACGCACTTGACCAGATTTAATAAACGACTTCATAGAAATTCTGTTGATGAGCATTTTCTATTTGGAGGCATTCACAAATGAGGTAAATCCAACTTGCATTCACAATTAGGTGAAATCCAACTTTTTGTGGGTACTAGCTAGTGCTGAATAATGTGAAGAAGGCAATTTAAGAGACTTATGGGATGCAAAATCGTTATTACCTCAATTGGGACACCGGGGTAACAGAGTAGCCATTCATTTGTCTTGCATCCCAATACACTATAGCTTCTCATCTTAAACTCTCACCTGAAGCCCATCATCCAAATTGCCTGAATCCTTCACCTGAACACCTCCCTAAAGCAATCCATCACCTAAAATCCGCGACCTGAATCCTAGCAATCAAAACCCACGAATTTTTTCATCTGATCCCTGCAGCCTTATTCCTGTTATTTAATTTTTTCTTGTTAGGTCTTCTGGTGTGTAGCCAACCGAGTGAGTGAAACTATGTTATTCTTGCACAGGGCCCTCTGTGTTTGAATCCAAAGATGATAAGAGGTTTGGCTAGACATAGGGTTTGTCAAATGCCAGTGCAAGGTAGAGATCGTTAGCTAGAAGGGACAGTGAGACCTTCACATCCAAAATATACAAGGACGCCTTGATAAATTGTGTATGGCCCTTTGTCCAGATGACTAAAATGAAACAGATCAGAGGGAAGAATGTAATCATGCTTAACAAGGAGGGGGAAAGCAGAATGAATCAAATGCAGTTTTGTTTAGTGTGCTGAGTGGAAGGGGATGATTGGAGTTCTCTAGTGTTGATGTGGAGAAAACGAACTTGGAACATTTTTGAGGAACTTACAGTTAAGAAGATTCAAAACAATCTTTTTGTGTTCGAGTTTCCTTCCTTGGAAGAGGTGGTAAGAATCTGTTGCATGGTAGAAAATATTGGGAGGGAGGCATAATTCTTTTAGACTTATTGCACCCTAGAGTAGGGTGCTGGGGCTTCAACCCAAAAGAAAAAGGAGACTAGATTAGGGTTTTTGGAATACCTGCCCAGCTATGGGAGCTTTCCACCTTTAGGAGAATAGGGATCGTTGTGGGGGATTCAACAAAGTTGAAATGGTGGGAAATGTGTTGTTAGAATGGACAAGAATCCGGGTCAAAGACCTTGCGAAAGCTTTGTTGGAAATTTGGCTCTTGGGTGAGGTTTACATAGTTGAATAGCGAGCTTCATGTAGGTTTAATCGAAGAAGTAAGGAAAAAGAAGAAGTAGAAAATAGGAAAGAGAAGAGAAGAGAGAGGAGTGATGGAGAAAAAGTGTATAGAATGTCTCTCTACACTTGAGATATTATTTCTATATGAGATATTAGGTCTATACTCTATGGTATAGTATAGCACTATAGCCTGTGTACATGACACTTATACCCTTAATACAATGTATCTCAACACTCCCCCTCAAGCTGGTGAACATATATTCAACATTACCAACTTGTCTACAAGATATGAAAACTGAGCACCATTAAGTCCTTTAGTAAACACATCTGCAACTTGATTCTTTGTTTGAATGAAAGACATGCATATGTAGCATGACTTAAGGTGATCCTAGATGAAATGTTGATCTATTTCTACATGCTTGGTTTTATCATGTTGTACTGGATCATATGTAATGCTGATGACTACCTTGTTATCATAAAAGAGACTCATAGGTGCTTTCATTGGAAACCCAAGTTTAACTAGTAACAATTTCAGCCATAGGAGTTCACATATTCTATGTGCAATGGATCTAAATTTAGCTTCTGCACTCGACCTTGCAACCATTGATTTCTTCTTATTGTACTATGTGACAAGATTACCCCAAACAAAAGAGCAATAACTAGAAGTAGATCTACGACCAGTCAAAGAACCAACCCAGTCTGCATTAGTGTACACCTCCACTTTGTGATGATCATATCTCTTATAGAGAACGCCTTTCCCTAGATAGCTCTTTAAATAACTTAAAACCCTATATGCCGCCTCCATATGATTTTGAGTAGGAGCATGGATAAATTAGCTAATTACACTCACAACATATGTGATATCTGGTCTTGTCACAGGCAAGTATTTAAGGCGTCCCACAAGCCGCTGATATCTACCCACATCTATCAATCTCTCACTGTCATCTTCTTTAAGTTAATGATTTGACTTAGTAGGTGTAGCACAAGGCTTACATCCAGCCATTCCGGATTCCTTCAATAAGTTTAATACATACTTCATTTGAGAGAGGAAAATCCCTTGTTTTGACTCTTGACCTCGATCCCAAGGAAATAATTCAGTGAGCCAAGATCTTTAATTTCAAATACTTTAGCTAAATTACCCTGGAGTCTTGCAATTTCTGTTTCATCATTCTTTGTCCACATACACTATAAATGCTGTCATCCTTTGTCCTTACTTTTTTATAAAAAGTGTATGATTTGCTTGACATTGTTTATAACAGTCTTTACCATGTCTGTCCTAACTCCTGAACCTTTCAAACCAAGCACGTGGTGATTGTTTCAGCCTATACAAAACTTTCTTCAACTTCTATGCTTTTCCTTGAGTACTTGGCATTTTAAAACCTGATGGTGTATCCATATACACTTGCTCTAGATCTTCATGTAGAAAAGCATTTTTGACATCAAACTGAAGTAATGGCCATCATTGATTTACAGTTAAAGATATCACATAATTCATTTTTTCCATTGAGGCAAATGTCTCTTGATAGTCAATCCCAAAGGTTTTTGTGTACCCTTTGGTAACTAGGCATGCCATGCAACTATCAATTGAGCCATATGATTTGTGCTTCACTGTAAATACCCACTTACATCCAATTGTCATCTTCTTTTAGGAAGATCTAGTTGTAATGCCCTTCTTTGTACTAATAGGGTAAAATTGTAATTTTATCTTCATAAGGGTAAAATTGTCATCTCACATGTTCTGCCTTAGATTGGTTTATGAACCCTTGGACCAAGTTAGAAGTATAGAGCCCAAGTTTGACCTTGAACCGATTGATTTCAAAAATTTGCCCCAAGTGTGTTTTGGGGTAACTTCACAAGAAAATTTGTGCAAACCCCAAGTTAATTTGTGGGAAAGTTAGACATGCTTAGAAAAATCTAGGAGTCTACTTTCCAACCAAATAAACGGTTTGCGCATAGGAGTCTCCTAGAGGAAGTTATATCCATTTGTCCACAAGGTGTTTGTACTGACAGACCAACAGAATTGGGGTAACTTTCCGGGCCCAACAGTACCAATTCCAAGCGAATTTGGGTGCAATCCATACCATAGAAATCTCTTGAAGTCTAGTTTCCAACCCAACAAACGGTTCGTAAAAAGAAGTTTTCTAGAAGAAGTTATGACCATTTTAGTGCGAATGGGTCAAATCTGGAAAAACCACTCGGATCGATCTGACCCATCCGAATCAATCCGGCCGGATTGATCCGATTATGTCGGATTGATCCAAACTCAATGGATTAATCCGAATTTAGCCGGATCAATCTGGCCTTGCAATGTTTTTACAAAAAAATGGTCTGAAAGATGCCGGATCGATTCAATTTCAACCCGGATTAATCCAATTTGACCAAAGTTTTCGTTTTTTGAAGCTAAATTTGATTTTTCTTCATTTTGGGGAGTGTGAGACCCCCCAACTCGACCAAAAACCCTAGAAAAATGTAAGAGAAACCCTTATAATGTATCATTTAGGTCTTTAGATCTATTTATAACAAAATGGGCAATGATTAGAGAGTTTTGGAGAAGAAGGTTAGAGTTCTTCTCCAATTGGGAAAATTTTACTTCCAACCATGAAAATTCTTCTAAATTAGCTTATTTTTTTATCAGAACCTCGTAGTTTCATTCTTTTAATATTAAGACTATACCAATTTTACAGAGCAAGGTGTGAGTAGAGGTTGAAGTGAAGGTTTCTTGCTTGGAGACCTTGGATTTGTGCTTTAGTAAGTAAATTGATCATACTATAGATGATTTGAAGTAACTTCCTTTATGGATTTCTTTGATATTTGAAATTTGTGATTGAATCCTTTGGAATCTCTGGAAAATCATTGGTTAAACCTTTTAATATGACTTGATTCTTGGATTAAGCACTTTTGTTAGTAAATCTAGCTTACTATGGGTATGATGTATATTTTCTTTGGGTTCCTTTGATCTTTGTATTTTGCCTATTGAAACCCCTTTTGAATCCCTGAAATGTTGGGAAATCTTGATCCAACTCTTTGAACTTTGGAGTTAAGCTTCTTATAAGCAAATCTTGCATATTATGGATGATGTGATATAAATTCCTCTTTGATCTTTGGAATTTGTATTTGATACTCTTTGGAATCTCTGAAAATATGTGAAAAACTATGCTCTAAGCCTTTAAACCTTGTGAATCGTAGGATCTAAGTTTCTCTACTAAGTATATCTTGCTTTCTATGGGTGATTTGAGGTGAATACCTCTTGTGATTTCAGATTATATGATGCTATACATGGAATTTTCTGAGATTGTTAGAATTATTTGAATTCAATCTCTTAACGCATGTTAGATCTATGGTTTTCAACTTGTTTAGTAAGTCTACATGCTTCTTATGCTTGAAATGATTCTTCTCTTATGTGAATCTCTGAAAATTTTGTAGATCTATACTTTGAACCAGTGAATCTTCTTTGATCTTTAGATCTACACCTATTTTGTGAAAGATTATCGATCTTAGACATTGTATGGGCTGATTTTCTTCAAGGAATTTTTTAGAATATGTGAAATCTGAATTTTCCTTGTGTGAATCTTTGAAAACCTGTGTGAAGTTGTAAATCCTTCAAGATCTATTATATTTGTGATCAATTTGAAAGGTAATCTTATCTTGCATTTTGTTTGGAACACTAGAAGTGATATTGGTTGACTTATATGATTTGATTCATTGGAATACATGTGAATTTTTGTGGAAATATATTGAACTCATTGATTCTATTGAACACTATGCCTCTTATGTGATTATGTGAACCATGTGAACCTTCGAAATCTATTACATGCTTGAATCACTAACTCTATGTGAAATCTTAGTGAATTATTGTGACTCCGAACTTATGAATATCGAATTATATACTAACATTGAATCTAAGTGAACCATGTGTCTTTGAAATGATTGATTTATGAAAATGTGATGCTTACGATTGCTTTACATATTATAGAAACATTTCGATTATTGAAACTATGTGGACCTTCGGATTTATTGATGTGAACCCTTTTGGAATTCGAACTTTTGACCCATTTTGGATCCCGTCACAGGCCTAAGTGTGATCATTGATTATGTGGGCATTGACACCGGGTTAAATGTGTCCTTGACTATTTGGGTCTACTCATAAGGCTAAGTATGAGAAAGTACTGCAGACATGTTCTTTGACTCACGGATATTGGCCATCTTCCTTGGGGTTATAACAAGGACATTGGCTTTACTCGTGGGGTTTGGTACGAGATCAGGACCCTACCTGTGGGGTTAACCAGAGCATACAAATATTTTACATTGACCTTTGGACATTAAACATTGGACCTTTCTGGACATTGAACTTTGGACTCCTTCGGACATTGAACCTTGTGAATTTCAAACATTGTGAACATCGAACTCAAAATACTTTGAATCTTTGAACTTCGAATATTGAATTTTGATCATTGTGAACCATGTGGACTTTGAACACTTTGAATATCGAATTCTGAACACTTCAAAATCATAGAATATTGGATATCTCGAGACTAACATATGTCATCGAATTTGTGAGCTCTGGCCTTCGCATTGAATTATTATTCGAACTTAGATCTTTGTATTGAACCATTGGCTTCTGTTTGACATGTGACTATTCACATTTTTGTATTAACATGATTGTGATTACTACTTTGATATCCGTTTAGTTTTGTATTGACCTTTGGACATGCTAGTATTTAGATGTGTGCTTTACTTCAAATTATTTATAATCTGATAGATTTCTTACAGGTTAGGACTAACCCATCCGTTTCTTTTTCAGATTGATTATTGTTGTAGGTCCTCTATTCGAGGGATTTGCCATAAATCCACAGCTTTCTTTTGTTTTTCTTATCCTTATTTTAGACATATCTTGTGACCTCCTTTGTGTTGGGTCCATATTTTCATACTAGTAGATGTTTCCTTTTGTATATTTGGGTGAGAGGACATCCTAGTGATATTTTTCTTTTGATTTGATGCTATTGGACTATTATGATTTTAGTGAATTTTAGATTACGCTTCCGCATTTTTATCAAACCAAATGTCTATGGTTATTGACTATTGAACACATTTCCGCAAATTATTGAAATATGATTATTGAATTAAATGGACATAAGGAAAATTAATGAGAACCGTGTTGACTATTGGATCTTACTTGTGAGCCTAGAATTTAGGTCGATTTTATGTGGATTATTGGATTTGTGAACAGGAACGAATCCGAATCCGGGGTGATATGGATCCATATCCAAGTCTTGGTTTGGGAGCGTTATACTAGTAACTCCCATGTATGGTTCTTTTCCAATGCACTCATCTCTTCTTCTATAGTAACCCTCCATTTAGGTTGTGAGAGGGCTTTAGATACACTATAAGTAATAAATACAAAAGACAAGGAAACAGAGAAACTACGAAAAGAGGGTGACAAGGCATGATAAGATACAAAATTAGCCATAGTATGTTTAGTATATGATCTAACACCCTTTCTACGAGCAATAGGTTTATCAGAATCATCTAAAGACTTAGGAGAAGAAGAAGGGTTACCTGCTTTAAGAGCTAGATCCCAAGATTAATGGATGAGAACATGAAACTGATCATGGTTCTGATTACTTTGCTTCTTCTTTCGAGTGTACACTTACAGTTTAATCTCCCCCTTTCTACTAAGATTAGCAAGATCAAAATGATAGGAAGGAACAATAACAAGGAGTTGAATGGAATAAGACAACTTTTCACGTGACTTCTCCCTTTAAAGAGATGTCTTATCAGATGAAAAGAAAGGAATTGATTCAAAAACTGTCACATCTCTGGAAACAAACTTATGACAGTAAGAGGATGAAAATATTTGTACCCTTTTTGATTTTCACCATAGCATAGAAAAACATATTTAAGTGTTTTTGGGTCTAGCTTGATGCGATTAGATTTAGGTACACTTAACATAGTAAATACACTCAAATATTTTTGGAGGAAGGGAAAATAAGAGAGTATTTGGAAAAAAAACTTACAGAGGTGACTTGTAGGAAAGAATACATGTGGGCATTCGGTCCATGAGGTATGTAGCAATTTGTATGACATTAAACCATAAAATTTTAGGCACATTCATGGTGAACATAATAGCACGAGCAATTTCAGGAAGATGTTTGTTTTTGCATTCAACCACTCCATTTTGCTCAGGAGTATCCGAACATGTGGTTTGGTGAACAATACCAGACTTATTAAAAAATAAAGAAATATTACTAGATAGATACTTCCACCACTATCAGACCGTAGTACATAGTTTTGCATTATACTGGGTGACAATCATGTTATGAAAAGATGAATGTAGTACACACATCACTTTTACTCTTTGCACAATCATACTTAAATAACATGTTAACAATAAACTAACCAACTCTCTCAAAACCTTAAGATATTAGGAGATACAAGAATTGATATACTTCAACACCCCCTCTTAGGAGGAACATTGTTCTCTCCTGGTAACACACTCAGGGAGTCAAGCATGAGTCCATACAATGCGTACACCACTAAATCTAAGAAAATGCTTCCATCGGTATTTGAACTTACGACTTGGTTAGGCTCTGTTACCAAGTTGAATAGTGAGCTTCGTGTAGGTTTAATGGAAGAAGGAAAAAAGAAGAAGAAAAAATGAGGAAAGAGAAGAGAAAAGAGGGGAGTGATGGAGAAAACGTGTATAAAGTGTCACTCTACACTTTAGATATTAATTATATATGAGATATTAGGTCCACACTATATGGTATAGTATAGCCTATGTACATGACACTTGTACCCTCAATACAATGTATTTCAACATATACATATTGCTTGGCTGTTTGGAGGGAGGAATTGCCGGTGATTTCATATAGGGAGTAGGCTATGTGAAGATTAGAGGAAGATGCCTAGAACATGAAAAGACAATGGCATGATTGTGAGGATCGTCCATTAAGAAGAGAACCACTAGTCCACGAGGGGGAGTGATATGATCAGAGAACCCCATAGGGTGAGTTCCTAGCTGAATGGGGGGAGAGGAGGGTACGACAAGAAGCTATGGCCAAATTGTGGTGGCAACAAAACTTTCTAAAATTCAAAAGAAAGCAGGAAGAGTTAATTGATGCTTATGTGCGAACGAGTTAATTGATGCTCGGATCCGTCAGGATAGACCAAGGATAATGTGCAAGTTAGACCTGGAGAAAGCTTATGACCATGTGAATTGGAATTTCCTCATATATGTGATGCAAAGATGCGGGTTTGGGGTGAAATGGAGAAAGTGGATTTGGAGGTTTATTAGCTTGGCTTCTTTTTCAGTCTTGTTGAATGGGGTTTCAAAGTGGTATTTTGGGTGTAGCAGAGGCATCAGACAAGGAGACCCATTATCTCCTCTCTTATTCCTGTTGGTGGCGGGAGTGTTGGGGGGTATGCTTGATAGGGTTGCATCAGTGGGTATGTTTGAAGGATTCTGCCTTAGTGATGGTGTTTTGCCAGTGACCTGTTTGCAGTTTGCCGATGACACTATTATTTTTTGTAATAACTCGCAAAGACAGATTCGGCTATTAAGATGTCTATTGCAATGTTTTGAGGTGGTTTCTGGCCTTAAACTAAACTTGGGTAAAAGCACCTTGTTTCTTATTGGGGAGGTTCCTAACCTGGATCAACTTGCAGCAGACTTGGAGTGCAGGCAAGGAAGACTCCCATCCTCTTACATGGGTCTTTCTATTGGGGCGACATACAAACAGATGAAAGTTTAGTATCCATTGTTGGATAGGATGAAGAAGAGGCTAACTGGTTAGAAGGCGCACTACCTGTCAAAAGGTGGCAGGCTCACTCTGGTGAAGGCGTCTCTGGCAAACATTCCAATTCATTATTTATCTGTTTTGGTGATCCCAAAAACAATTTGCTCTTCCTTGGAAAAGATCCAGAGAGATTTTTTGTGGAGGAAAGGGGATGATGGTGGCGGAATGCACTTGGTTGCTTGGGAGAAGGTTTGTATGCCAAAGGAGAAAGGGGGAGCTGGGTTGAGGCGTTTGGAATTCATGAACAAAGCTTTGTTGTACAAATGGCTTTGGAGATTTGGGACCGAGGAGGAGAGTCTATGGAGGCAGGTGGTGGCTGCCAAGTTTGGCATCGAGGATGGTTGGGCCCTCCCGACATCGAGCAGAACTTAGGGGCAGAGTCTCTAAAGGGGTATAATGCAGTGTGCTTCCACGTTTTGCAATGGGTTGGCTTATGAGGTGGGGGATGGGAGGAGAGTGCTTTTTTGGGAAGACACTTGGTGTGGAAACCGGGTACTTAAACAGGACTATCCAGATTTATTTGAGCTAGCAGTTGAGCCTAGGTCATTGGTCGCAGGAAATTTCTCCATAAGTGGCAGGGAGATTGTTTGGAACCCGGCCCTTAGAAGAAACTTGCATGATTGAGAGATTCCTAGGGTGATTGATCTTTTGGATCACCTGCAACAGACGAAAGTGCAGCCGGAGTCGGTTGATCGATGTGTTTGGAAGGGAGTGAGTTCTTGGTGAAGTCATGCTATGGGATGTTTGACACGTCTATTCAACAGGTTGGTCCTTGGAAGGAAGTATGGAACAATGAAACTCCCCCAAAGATCCAATTATTCATGTGGACGACAGTGCTGGAGAAGATCTCTTCCATGGATAACCTCTAGAGAAAGAGATTTTATTTGCCTAGCATCTGTCTATTTTGTTACCAAGCTGCAGAGTTAGTCAACCACTTGCTTCTCCATTGCCTTTTCGCTTGGGAGATATGGTATGGGGTTTCGAGGGATTTTCGAGCTACTTTTGTTACTTTTATAAACTTTAAGGACCTTCTCGTTGGGTGGAGATCTTTGGCATATAATGCATTTGGAAGGAGGTTGTGGATGGTGGTTCCAGCGGCAATGTGTTGGACAATTTGATTGGAAAGAAACAACCGAGTCTTAGAGCTAGCGTGGCAGGTGTATAGGAGAGCTAAGGGCTATATCATGCTTTGGGCTAGGGGGTTCAAGGGTTATGAAGGTATCCCTAATGGGGACATTCACAGGCACTGGAAGAGAGTGCTTGGGCTGGCCGAGTTTGAGTAGGCTAGTCCTTTATCTGTATTTGGTTTGAGGGTTCTCCCATCTTTTTTTCTCTTTCTGCTTGTCTTGTTTGGGACTTCTCGCCCCTTTGTTTTTGCTTTTGCTTTTTTAATAAAATCTTTTCATTCATAAAAAAAAAAAAAGAAAGCAGGAAGAGAGATAGCTGATTATGATGTGTGGTAGAACAAAATATAGATGTATGCCTAAGATAGAAAGTGTAGAAGTGGTACTTCCATTATGCAAGGGTATAACTTTGGGCAAAATTGGATTACGAATAGCCTAAGCTGAAACCTCGGTTTGAAGTAGGGTCAAAAGAAATGGTTATCATGTGCTCAATTGAGGGGGACATACGATAACAAACCTTTTAAAACAGGGAAGAGAAACCCTACTTCCAAAATATCATAAATGAAGACGGAGGAGAACTTCTCCTGCTTTCCCTTTGTTGTTTTTGTTTTCTTTTGCTTTGATTAATAATATTTATCTTTATTGATTAAAAAAAAAGAAGACATAGGATCAGAAAGTGAAGACATTAGAGAAGATTTCAAAGGAGAAAAGAGGGCAAATGAGTGATACTGGAATCCTAATCAAGGAAGGACGTTTTTTCGGGAAGAAACAAAGAAAGGTGGTACAAGGGAAGGGAAAAGAGAAGGTGTGGATGTAGGACTCGAATAATAACGATGATAAATTTGAGTCGAGGATTGAGAAGCATCACTAGAGTGGTTTTGGTCATGGATGAAAATCTCGGGGTTGGCCTCTGGTGATCTTGATTCGATCCAGTTTTAGATTGGGTGATCCTTGAAAGGATCACCCGATCCACTGTGGATTGGCTAGTCTAAGGATCGCCCCGAAATTTTTTTATGAAAAATTTAGAAAAGATATATGACATTAGTTAGAGACTTCCTACCTTATTTTAAATTAAAAAAATATATTTTTGATCATGGTAGATGTATATGTATAGAAGTTGAGAGAATCTGAAATAATGAATAAAATCATAGACAATCAACAAAAAATGTAAAATTAAAGTGAGATGTCATCATATCAAAAATAAAATGATGAATTAATAACATAGCAGAGAATGTGAGATTATGAGAACTAAGACATCACCGTTGCCACCATGAGCATCGTGGTGGATCAGGAGGAGGATCAGAAACATGGGACTAATGGCTATTGCAGTCGGGGATGGGTACTGTTGCTCAACCTCATATGTTTGCATTTGGCGTTGACTTAGGCTTTGATAGTGATCAAAATTAAAGTTAAATATAAGGTCTTCAACAGTCAATTTCTTTGCGAGGAGGCTCTTCACATATGGATGGTGTAATCTGTTGCCATGTAAATGGGGGTTGAATCAACTGATCATAAGGTAGGGGTTGGAGGTACAAGTCTAAGTCTGACTATGTGTATCAATGCCACGTGAAGTTGAAGAACTCCCACGCTCATGTCGATGATGTCAATCACTCTTTCTCGTATCCATATGGGACTGTGAGGCCGAGAAATCATTCTTAGAAGATCTAAATAGTGGTAGTGGCATTGCATTAAAAGAAGATGATGCCTCGTCCGTTGACATTTGCTGCCCATATGATCTAAAGTACTAGTCGTCAATCCCATACCCAAAATAGTACCCATGGCCATAATCATAGCCTCCATATTGTGTCTGTCCATCATAATGTTGGGTACGTGTGGCGCCATAGACTTGGACCTGCTGCCTCTCTCTTTAGGTTGGCTATCATGAGATGTGTCTTGTGTGGCAATGTACTAATCGTCATACCTTATGAAACCCCAAGAGGTAGAAGAGCTAGCTCCGCCTCCACCCTCATCCTCATCCATGCCAGTGGCACCAGCTACATCATCATTTCAATCATGAGTATCATCAGAAATCTGGTCATCACTCTCCCCTGTCACTGTATGCTCTTAAACCTAGACCACATCATCGTCACTTGCATCCATTGTACCATCGACATCTGGTCCTGAATTTAAAAGGAATGCGTACATCCCCTATAGCTCTTACCAAAATCCTAATGGTCTCCACCCTCAGTCTTAGCAGCCGCGTCCGCTTGTTGTAGTCCTTCCTCAATCCATTTTGTACTCTACTCATCAAGTAATGGCTCTTCTTCACAGATCCAACTATCGAGTACATCATCAACCACAAAGATGTGGTTGAGGTCAATGGAATTGTAGTAGTCAACATCTTGTTGCCTCTCGAATAAATTCAAACCTAAACTGTACACCCTTGTACACCAATTCATGTAGGTTTGACATTTTCAATTTATTTCTAAGCCTTAGAGAGAATGTGCTCCAATTTCTCTTATACCAAAAAGATACAATCTGACTACGGACTTTAAGGCGATGTCCTTAAAAGTAGGTGTACTATGCCGATATAAGTCCCACCACTCATTTGTAATAAAAATGATTGAACGTGTTAGATTTATACAAAAGTCAACACTTAATTGTAAGAACTTACATATTTATTGGTATACATACATGGTTAACAATTCATCATAACAAGCTTTGAGAGGTTTGACTTCAATCATTTCTTGATCATAAATTTATTCAACTACAAACAATATTTAAATTTCTTTGTTAGATTCTAACTGAGAATAAACATATAAACATGTATGCCATGATGTCAATCAAAACTAACAAATTACTTATGTTTCTCGTTGCAACTTTTTCAACTTCATCCCTCTCAAGTCTTTGTATTACCGCCTTCATTCCTTTAATTACATCTATTTTCATTTCCAGTTTTGAATTAGTATACTGATAAGATTGCATATAGTTAGTTGAAATGTAAAATTAATATCAATATATCTACAACAAACAACTATAAATAATTAAACATTATTTGTTGCTTGTAAATTGTTGTGGAATTGATTATTCCATCTTACATCAATAATCTTGATATAAGTTTTATGATTACGTATGGTTTCTGTGACTCTCTTTGCCCTATTCATTGCTTTGTTGATGTAAGACACAGTGGACTTCTTATCTTGGTCCACAACCTTTTAGATTCTTTATAAGAGGTTCCATGACCCTACATACCTCATGGCCCTTATCAATTTTATGCTAAAACGATGCATCCACCACATTTATGCATTCTTCTTCTACAGTCGATTTCCTTTTCTTGTCTTTACTTTCTATATACCCTAAAAATGTCATTAGTGAAACATCTATGGAGAGCATGTTTATGTTTTTGGAGGCTCTCGAAGCCACGTGTTTTGTGGCAAACTGGGTGATCTTTGGTTGCAGTAAGTTGTGGCCCTATTTATAATTCTCTCATATGATTCACCACCTACACACTTTTGTAAATGAGACTGGTTATCTTTCTGCCTTTGTCAATAGTGTTATATTCTTCAATTTCCCAATATCCTCTAACATGAGGTTAATATAATGCACGACACAAGGGATCCAATACAAATGTTGCCTCTTCACTTCAGCATCTCTCTTGCTACTTTAAATGCTACCTCATTGTTTGTCACAACCTGGATAACATTTTCTTTACCCACCTCATCCACAATTTTATCTATGAGCTTGAATAAACACTCATTTGTCTTGTGATGACTCGTGATGTCCACTGATTTATGAAATATCATATTTCTATTACTATATACAATAAAATTTATCAATGACTTTCTTGTCTTTGAACTCCAACAGTCACACATGATGGTGCATCCATATTTAGTCCAATGTCTCTTTAAATCCTGAATATAACCCTTTCAGTCAGCTACGTTTCTGGGTAGATAAATATTTTGTCAGTTGATATAGGTTGGGGCCTCGTATCCTTGCCCCAGTCTCTGCAATAGCATTACACATGGTTTGGAAGTATAAGCTCTTTTTAGTAAAGAATGGGATGCCAAAATGCACCATCTACTTACATACTCCCTGCCCTACCTCCTCTTTCCCTTTTTGCCTTGATCATATCTTTAATTCTCTTATGTTTTGCTCCATCTTTTTTATACTAACCCTCACTGGCTGATCGCCACTTAGATGTGGTTTTCTCCTTTTCATAGTGTGACATCTTTATATTTATCTCTTTAGGCTCTTTGTAGGTCTCACTCCTAAAAGTAGGTTGTGATGACCCCCCTCCAGGTTAATATTGAGAACACATCCCTTCTATGCCAGTGGGAGGAACAAAAACAGAGAATCTCCTCTTCACCTTATCTACTTGTGTTGACTTCCTACTCTCTTTCATTGTTTCCATTAATTGTTCTCTCTAACCTATTCATACTATCAAAGTAATAAGCTTCCTCCTCAATATCATGTTGACTAGGCCCCCTAAGCTGCTCTTGCAATAACTCTTTCTGTTTCTTTTTAGAGCCTTCTTTTTTTGAACCTCTCTCAAAGTGTGCCTTCATAGTTAACATCAACTGATTAGGTACTTGCAAGCATGATTCAACATCTCCCCTTAAATTGGCAAGGTAATGCTTGAATTTACTCCCCCCCCAAAAATTTTTTTTTTTGCATGGGGTTAGTGCAGCACAACGTGATCAACCAATATCAAGCTGTTTTATTTTTTTATTTTTTTTATCTATTTGAACTTGAATTGAAGCCATTATTCTCTAAACTTGTAAAAGAATATAAGAAAGGAATATATATATATATATATATATATTTAAGCAACTCGTGATGATTTGGAGGCCCTCATTGTCTTCTTACACATGCTTTAACCACACATCTATATATTTCATTGCTTTCCTACACATGTTTCTCCCGCACATGTGTATGCTCATTTATCTTCCAATTAAATTTTGACACATGTTATACTTCACATTTATTCTAACTTCCTTTATTTCCTAAATTCTCTCATCATCTCTTTGCTTATTTTCCTAATTTGTCTCTACTAATTTATATTTAATAAATTTAAATTTTATTATGTCATTAACTATTTAACTTTTTTATTGTTCTATATTACTTTCTTTCCTTATTTACTTAAAATCTCTAATAATTTTTTTTTAAATAAAACAAATCTAATAAATGTCATTACTATTTTTCTTAATTTGTCTCCACTAATTTATATTTAATAAATTTGAATTTTTGTCAAAACAAATCTAATAAATGTCATTATTAACACATTAATCTATATATATATATATATATATATATATTAAAGCAACTCGTGATGATTTGGCGGTCCTCATTGCCTTTTTACACATGCTTTAACCACATATGTGTAGTTCTCCCTGCTTTCTTACACATGCTTCTCCCTCACATGTGTAGTCTCTCTCCCATTTATACCACGTGTCTCTCTCTCTTTAATAGATTTTATTCAATCTTTCCTTTTATTCATCTCTTCAATCAATTTAATCCTTAAAATATCTCTCAAATTTGATAACCATTTTACATATGTTGTTAACTAATCATTATACCCCCCTATTTCTTATTTTAAATCAAATAAATTGATATAACCGGAATCCAGATTTGTTGAAATTAGAATTTCAGCAAGTTGCTGAATTAACTAATTAAATCATGCCATGTGTATAACTAATTACAAAAAAATAAGTTTCCTTAACTAATCCAATAATCTCTCATAACGCAAGTTTCTAAAATTACTTATTTTATACACATGGCATGATTTAAATGAGTATTTCAACATCTTGCTTAAATTCCAATATCAGCAAATCCGAACTCATATAACTGGTTCCATTTCTCTCTCCTAAATCGTTTCCCAACTTTTAACCATTTCTCTTCCTTAATTTAATTCAGAGTACTTAATATAATAAATTAAATTTCTCTCTATGCATTAAGAAATAAAATTAGAGGCTTAAGAATGCCGATTACATTCTTTTAGGGAAATTTGTCAAATCGGACCTAAGGTTTGCCAAAATTGTCAAATAATGTGGTAAATCAAAACCTTGCCCGAATAGGATGTTGTTGACGTATAATTACTTTTTTACCCTTAATTTAGTTTTTGTCGTCGCGAATCATCCTTTAGCCACAAACGTACTATCCTGCATGACATTGCCTTCCCGACAGTCTTTTGTGTCAACGGGAACGGGAGGATAGAATCTCATCTAAATTGTTTTCAATTCGTTTAGTATGTTACGCTCGAGGTCTTGATGATAGAAGCCAAAAGAATAAAGTCAGCGACGTTAACGTGCGTGGTGTCTCATCCGGCAAGTAAGAAGCTTATTATGATGTCACAGAGGAACTCGACGAAGTTCTTGTCATTCGTGATGAATCATGATAGTAAGTCCTCGACGTATTTCTTTTATCCATTCTCTTCTATCCTCGACCAGATGATCTTATCCGCAAACCCGTGAACTACTACTTTTTTCAATCTCTTTTCCGATTCTATGTTAGGCACTTTCTTGACCTTCCACTAAGAGCACCGATTACATGAAACGTCAAGCATTAAACTTCGTGGCATCCTCGAATGTTTGCATGAATTGGCCGCCGGTGGTTCCATCGTAGCCTCGACAAACTGGGTCTATGGTAAATCTGTGTTGTGAGTTGTAATAGATAGTGGATCTTTTGTTTCCATTTTGTTGGATGTGCAACGGTAAGTATGAATAAAATAAATATTTTTCTCTTGTTTCCTGATTAGCAATTCAGTGATTGTTAAGAAAATCTAGAGATAAGTCCGATCACCCTCACTACCTAGAACTCCTAGTACAGAGATTAGCTCAGTGATTGATTGAGATTTAGCAATTCGTTGCCGAAGAACGGTTGGGTCAAGATGAATCTGATCACCCTCACTACCCAGAACTCCCAGCTGCCGCTTGGCACGCCGTGGTGCGCCGAGCTACCCCAGCATTGCCACCAACCAGAAAGCACCATGATAGATCAGCTTTTGCTAGAAAACCTTCCTTTTTTTTTTCGTCCACGAACCTGAGAGCATCAAACCCTTCCTCGTATTGTGATGGGAAGCGGCCCTCCTGTTGGTGCCAAAAATTGGAAATGTAGATAAGGGGTTGGTTTCATGTTAGGGACAGACACATTAAGCTCGTCATTTTCTTCTGGATCGATGAAGCAGGCAGCAATCCACATCGTTTATCAAGACTAATTCAGAAGACACCACCATTCCATGATACGCCGGACAGGGGAGGTGATACTGTGTGCGGAACAGTGATCCAACTATCATCAATTTGTTTAATCTCAAGTTGAAACATAAGTCATCGATTCACCGGAAAATCGATTTTCGGGTGTTCTAGCAGAGATGGTTAGGGGTATAAAATGAAGAAAAAAATTTAATAACCGATAATTCATTATTTTTATTACAATTTTACCCTTATAAAATCCTGTTTGGACAAGGTATTGGTTTACCACACTTTTTGGCAGATTCGACAAAACTTGGGTCTGATATGGCAAATTTCCCTTTTTTATGATAAATAAATATTGGTTATAATTTTTGAAGGTTTCCTTAACATACTAGGTAACCTTTAAACTAAAAAAAAATTGTATTATTATGTCTAAAATATATAAAATTGATATAACCAGTTCCATTTCTCTTTTAAATCGTTTCCAACGTTTAACCATTTCTCTTCCCTAATTTAAATCAAAGTAATTAATATAATTAATTCAATTTCTCTCTATGTAATAAGAAATCAAATAAAAGTTTAAGAATTTCAGTTACATTTTTATGATAAATTAATATCAGTTATAATTTTGGAAGGTTTTAATAAGAAACTTTTAAAATAAATAAAAAATTGTATTGTTATGTCTAAAATATATATTATTTCTCTCATCATATTAATTGTCTCTCACATTTAATTATCTTATATAGCTCTCTTCTAAATTATCTTTCATATTAATTTCATACTATGTTTTCAATTTTTTATTTCTTTTTTTTCTCAAAGCAGTTCATCTTCCTCTCTCCCTCTAATACCTCCTTCATTCCTTCTTCTTCAATTTCTCTCTCACAACTTCTTTTCCCTTTCTACTCTCTCTACATATGGATATGCAAGTGCAAGAAAATCT
Organism: Platanus orientalis; assembly: GCA_025762735.1. Classification (NCBI taxonomy): domain Eukaryota; kingdom Viridiplantae; phylum Streptophyta; class Magnoliopsida; order Proteales; family Platanaceae; genus Platanus; species Platanus orientalis. The sequence goes on along the minus strand of JAOXJP010235336.1, from coordinate 2,170 downwards.
AATTATTTATACTATAATATAAGGTAATCCCTTATTCATATATTTATTTTTGTTTATGATTTTTTTAATCCAAATTTGAGTATATGTTAGATTTAGACACGTGAATTTGTAAATATTTTGTATTTGTTTTATACAATGACCAATAATAATGAATAGTACTTTACATCATTTTTTTAATAAATTAATTTGTATTACCATGTAACTATGAAAAGTTCAAGCCTCACAACTATATAGGAAAAATAGGCAATCATCTTCACTCATATTTACACATGCAACAAAAGGAGTGTGAAATCTCAGGTGTAATATCTCAAGTAGTGGTTATAAAACGTGTCTTTGATTATTTTTCAAAAGTTATTAGTTTATATATATCATGTTTTTGTATTGAAGATGAGATTGCAAAGATCTGTTGCGAATTTGAATATGACTACATATTAGTTTAGTACTTTGCCAACTTACATAGATTGATATACAACATTGTGAAAGAAAAAAAAATCCTTTTATAAGGAAAAACTTAACGGTCTTGAGCAAATTATTTGATTTTATTTATGTACATTTCTCTTTCTTAGCGATTGTTTTATCAATTTTAGAATTTTTTTTAATGGAATTGAATGATGTAAATGATCATCGGTGTTTTCTTATGTAGGTCTTTGTAACCACTTAGCAGATGGGTGATCAACTAATTTAGTTGCATAGAGTTTTACTATAATTGGACATTATTCTTTCTTTATATTGTTCATTAGTTTAGAGATTGATTTTTAGTGCATTACTTTTTTTTTATAGAATTATAATTAGTTCTTATGTATAATCTCATACAACAATTTATTTTAGATTTTGTATAGCTTATGTTATTTTAACAATAAATGTATGATTGTTTTAGGTATTGGGAATTGTTTTATTTACCATCTGATTATGTTTTATTACTTTCTTTTATGAAAAAAGATATGGTATTTAAATAACAAAGTTTTCATTATTATAATTCTTAACCCCAATGAAAGGTTTGTAGATATGAAGACTCGAATGATTATTACATTTTTTTTAAAAATTATTTTCTTCCAAGCACCAATGTCAAAAAAAAATTCTCATATATTATAAACGAGTTGTATATATATATTTTCTTATGATCTTTGAGTCTAATGACAGAAATTTATAAATTTTCATATACCATTTACATTCCTATCTTGATTAATAATTATCCATTTTAAATTAAGTCATAATTTAACAATTGGCATGAACCATATATAAACTTTTATTTCTAGATTTAATAGAGTACTCAAGACTATAAAAGCCATATTTCTAAATGATTTTATAATGAAAATAACAAAGTTTTATCATTATTACACTATCATAATTTCTTTAATTATTATCATTCTTTGTCTTTAATTTAAAGCAAATATCATATTTACAACTTCACAAGTTGATAACAAAATCACGTATGAGTTATATATTCATACGTTTATTAAAATTTAATTATTATTGACTTTAGCTCCTCCCGCCCCAATTTATTTACAAAGAGCTCTAAGCCCATTTATTACTAAGTTCTCACATACGTGTATTTTCTCTTAATTATCTTTTCCTTATTTATTTTCTAAAATATTTTGTTGTTACATATCATTAAATGTAATTTTGATGTTGTATATCATTTAAAATTATAATATTTCCTTTTATTCTTTCTTATTAAAAAACATTCTTTATTACTATTAATATCTCTCATCTTCTTAAATGTCTATCACTCCTAAAATCACTCACACACATCCACAAAAAAAGAATCTCTCACATTTTCTTTCTTTATTTTTACTAATTAGTGACAATCATTATTCACTATCCACTCATATAGTATAAGAGGTGCCATGTAGAACCTCTCCTTTTATCTTTATTTATTTGTCCTAAATAAAAAACGCTTGAAAATTTATTTATCCATTAAGTTTTCTAATGACAATCAATAACAATTAAGTAGAAAGTAATTTGTCTCAAGATGTCACTTATCTTTTCCTTTCTATTTACTTTAGTCTCTCTTATCTATCATTAATCCTATTTTTTTAAATCTCTCACTCTCCCAAAGTATCATTACCTTTTTTTTTCTATGGGAATTAATTAGTAAATAATCGTTCTCAAAATGCCCCTTACATTTTTTTACAACAATTAATTAAGAAATAATCTCTCTTAAAATGTC
>JAOXJP010235335.1:0-10029 GCA_025762735.1 Platanus orientalis | reverse complement strand
CAAAAAAAAAAAAAAAAAAAAAAAATTAAGAACAAGAAAATGAAGCAAATATTTTGTGATTGAAATTGGGTTGTGACGAGCACACCAAACTAACACATGATGTGTTTCTGAATTTGGTGCCACTTTTTGAACACACACTTTTTGAAGTGAACATTTTTTTTTTTTTGTATGCTTTTAACCCTGTACACACCACGTATTAGCCCATGGTGTGGTCATACAATAGTCATGCCAATTTGCCAAAGAAAAAGCACTCATAAAATTTCTCTCAAAGATTTTACTAAATGATAAAAATGTCATTTATTGTCCTTAAATAACTCCTAAATCATCATTTTCACACACACTCTCCTAAATTTCTTTACTTAATGTTTTCTTTCTTATCTATCACACACCCTCCTAAACACTGACTATAAGTATAAAAGTAGGGGTTTGAATCATCTCAATGTTTTTTAGATCTATAATGATTTTATTGAATTCATCCATATGTGCTTTCACAGACATACCTTCTCTCATCCTCAATGTATAGAGATATTGTTTCAAATACAACATATTCGTGGGAGACTTGGTCATGTATAGGCTTTCCAATTTGAACCACAACCTAGTCGTAAACTCCTCTTTTGCAACTTCTCGCAACACTTCATCAATCAAGTACAATTGAATCGCATAAAGTGTCTTGAGGTTGAGTTCCTCTCTTTCGCCTTCCGACATTGTCACATGAAGTTTTTCTTTCCCCATCAAAGCTTTGGTCAGTCCTTGTTGAACCAACAACGCACACATCTTCACACACTATAGACTGAAGCTATTATGCCTGTCGAATTTTTCCACTTCGTACTTTGCCACCATGTTAAAAAACTCAATCACAACCTAGGGTTCTGATACCAATTTTTGTGCGGAAGCCTAGATTTGAATTGTACGCAACAATAAATAAAAGAAGAAATTAATGCAAACAACAAACACATATAAAGTACAAGACGATTTAGGCAAAGACAATCAAGAGATCTTTCACTACATAAAACCAGAGATTACAAGTGCTTTGCGGCTGCCTTTTCTCCCCAAACCCTAATTCTAGTTACAAAAAACCCTCAATATAAAACCCTTTATATTGAGTCCAAGAAGCCCTAAATTACGTGGGTTACAAATCATTTCCAAAAAGGAGTTAATTTGGTTTTCATGTGAAACCACAACATGATCCCTAAACATCTCTTGTATCAAGAGACGTGGTAAATCACGTCATTGCCTCAACAATGACGAGCACCCCAAACTAACATGCGATGTGTTTCTGAATTTGGTACCGCTTTTTGAACACCTACTTTTTGAAATGAGCACTTTTTTGTATGATTTTAACCCTATACACACCACGTATTAGCCCATGGTGTGGTCATACAACAGTCACACCAATTTGCTAGAGAAAAAAACACTTAAAATTTCTCAAATATATTCCTAAATGATAAAAACATCATTTTTTGTCCTTAAATAACTCCTAAATCATCATTTTCACACACACCCTCCTAAATTTCTTTACTTAATGTTGTCTTTCTTATCCGTCACACTCTCTCTTTTTGCTCCTTCCCTTTGCCTCAACGTTTTTTCAATCAATAATATTTTTTATAATGTTATTATTAAAATCAATTTATTATTCATATCCCTTCAATTTATTTATTTTATTTGATATTTACTATATTTATAATAACACAACTTATTGAATGGAACTGTTTTCTTTTCTTATTTTATCATAGCACAAAAATTAAAGTTTCATGAGGATCTGAAGCAATTATCATCTCTAGATTTTTAAAGTTCAATTTACATTCAGAAGATTTCAGTGGTTAACACATATCCAAAAAAATCAACAAACTGAACTGCACATTTTTCAGTTTTGTTTTTGGTCACATGTCAACCATTGAAATCTACTGAATGATATCTGAACTTTAACAATCTTTGTCTTTCCACGTTTCTCTTTAATGTACAAAATTTTATAGCTTAGATTTTCCCCTTGATTGTTAGATTTTTGCTATAAGTTCCACCTAATTTGGTAATTGACACTTGGTAAAAAAGTCCATGAAAGTGAAATAATGATGGTTGAGGTTTTAATTTTTTGCCACATGTCAACTACAAAACAGGCAAAACTTTAGCAAAAGTTTAACAATCAGGAGAGAAGATCTGCACCATTTTTTTTTAATATTCATACCCGGAAGAGCAAAAAGGATCTTCTCCTACCGGCTTATGACTTGTTAAGGTCTTGTCTAACAGGTGGCATAACATGATTGGTGGGAAAAATGTGAAAATCATTTTTCAAAAATTTTAATTCACTTCTTCCCTCCAATGGTATAGTGCCACCTATTAGACAAGATCTTCACAGGTCATAAGCGGCAGGAGAGGATCCGTTCTGCCGAAAGAGAGGAAAGGGATGAAGTGAGTTGAGCAGAAATGAGAGAATTGGAGGAAAAAATATTTTTTTTTTCCATTTAGGAAAAAAAGGAATAAAAAAGAATTTTTTTGATTGCATATCACAACACGGCATTTTACCATAGTAAATTTCAAGGTTTCTTATGTTAAGGATTAGGATGTAGCATTGAATCGATCCCATTTAAACCCCTAAGGATTTGGTGAGGCCACCTAAGTGACCCTAAGGTGAGAATGACACTAAGGGCCGACACATCAGTGCCAAAAAGTGAAAAGCATCCCCCAAAAAATGTAAATCACTTTTTCGGTGGTGATGTGCCGGCTCTTAATGTCATTCTCACCTTAGTGTCACGGTCCTCACGGACAATTTCACCAAGCTCCTAAGACCGTGTAACACTTGCTACTCCTCATTAATGTAGCTGAGTCAACCTTACCTGATGCTAATACTTAGAGTGTTAGTGTACTTAGAGCACAACATAACATACTTGGAGGAAACTAGAAAGCTTTATTGATCACTCTAAAAATGCCTTACAATGTTTAAAAGGTCTTGAGTGGTTTACAAATGATGAGTCCTCCTCCTTTTATAGGCTTCCAAGGCCTAGGATTGTGTCATGCATTTTACATCTAAAGGATATGAATTCTCTAAGACCTTTCTAGATTTCTCTCCCACTTCCTTAAATAGAGGTCTCTAGAATCCTTCTTAAAAATATCCAAAGTGTCTAGGGTCTTCTCCCATCTTTTAAGACACTCTGGATTTCTTTAGAACATTCTAGCCTACTCTAGACTCTTCTATGTATATAAGGCCAAAATTATGTGTATAGTGTGTTCGGAATGCTAGTGAGTGTCTTTCATGGCTTTGCTTTGAGCGTGTAATGACATTAGGCTCACTTGAGGGATCTCACCAAATCCAAGGTGCAAATCTCAAAAATCAACATGTAAGATGTGATTCAAATAAGTGTTTTGTCCTACAATTTGTTGTGTTCTACACACAAAGGCTAGGTATACAGGGTTAAAATTGTAAAAGCAATTTTCAAATAAAAAGTATATACCCATAAAAATGGATTTATAGGATTAAAATCGTAAGATAAGCGCTCCAATTAACATTTGTTCCTAATTTAAAAGAGTATCAAATTTGACCTATGGTGTGAGGACTGTTGGAAAAATGTATCCTGATAAAGCCATTCACATGAAATATAGGCATGCTTATTTATTTATTTAAATAATAAATAACCTTTTATTACATCATCACATATAATTGTTTGATTTCATGAAATGAAATAGGTGGTCCTCATGTAATATAGTAGGACGTCAGATGCATTGGAATGTGTGGAGAGATTTGATAATTCAGTGCTTATAAACCTAAAACCTTACAACTATAGTAATGCTGGACACATCACGTATAGAGTTACCATACAATGGAGTGATGTAATTCCAGTCACTAGAGTAAGACTCTAAGCTTGCATGTGGGTGCATTATATAAATGCATTAAAAAAATCTATTATGAACACTTTTAGTAAAACATTATTGTTAGGATAAATATAGTTCATATATATATAATTATCCTTGAACATGAGGGGTTTGTATTTATCTAACTTGTCAGTAAAACATTATTATTAGGATAAATATAGTTCATATATATATAATTATCCTTGAACATGAGGGGTTTGTCTTTATCTAACTTGTCATATTTATTATTTTTGAACTACCAACTACCAACCAGTGATGTCTAATTAGAGGTTATATCTTAGGTACTTTGGATAACATACATGATACTTGAGAGGATGTAAATGCCCAACAAAAAATCTACTAATTTTAAGTAAGAGACTATTCAATTTAGAAAACATATGCTTTGATTGGACAAGAAAAATCTAGACAATAGTTTTTGATAAAGAGTTTGTCCAAAAATTTCAAATTTAATTTATTATGTAAATAAATTTATTTTAAAAAATAATTTATTAAATAAATGTTTTAGAAGTCCAATTAATTCATTAAGTTTTTAATAATAACGTTCTAATGACCAAAATGGTTAAACAGTGATTATTTTATCATCATGAATGTCATTAAGGAAAGTGGTGATCATGGGAGAAATCATATTAATGATTTGAATCTTTTTATAAAAAATAATTGAAATTAAAATTTTTCAAAGAATCGTAACAACCAAGGCATAATGGGACATACAAATTCTCAGACAAAACAATTGTTCCCACTTCAAATATGTCTGAAGGAATGGAACATACAAATTCTCGGACAAAACGGTTGTTCCCACTTCAAATATGTCTAAAGGACAGTATTAACAGAGGTATCTTTGTAAACATGCTAGTTCCATTTTGACATGTCTAGCACCCATTAGTAATGGATTTATTTATTTAATTGGATTTCTACAATTTTTTTTATCAGATCCACATTGGATAGGATATGGTGTACCAAGCATAGGTCATGAAAGGATTAAAATAATAAATTGTAGAATGCAATTTCAAATTAAATTGGCCATCGACTCTTAACAAACATTTAATAGTAATTTCGTTGTTTTTTTATTATTTAGTTTCTAGTGAGATAGCTGAAATGTCTTATTGAGGGGTTCACACCAAAGGCATTTGTCACGCACCCATATTTATACAATGCTCACCAGCATGGATGCCCTTGGTACACATGCTTACCAAAGCATGCAATTACTTCATCATACTTAGATTTTTTAATCTCGAAATAATTTTCAAGATTTTTTGTTTCATTGCGGAAATATTTTGTCCTCCAATGTCAATATTCAAGTCTTGTTCCTAGAGCCAACAACAAACTACACACACCATAGTAGTTATCGTGTTGAAAGAGCATATTTATGAAGTTTGGAGTAGGATGGATATCCTTAAACCCTAAACCCTAAGGCTCCAAAAAAAAAAAAGACTGGAGACATATCTCACCTAGGGGGCATGGGCTGGGTCAGCCCAAACCCAGCCCAAGGCCCATACTTTTTTTTTGGGATCAGGCTCAGGCCTAGCCCGGGCCTGGCCTGAGGCCATAACTTATATATATAATAGGAAGAAAATGTTTTGTAATAATAAAGTGTTTGTTGTGTTTATGGTGATTTATAAGCTGACACATGATGTGTTTGGGGGTGTGTAGGTATATAAAAAAGAGACCAAATTCAAAAACACATCATGTGTCAACCAATGGTACACCTTTATAGGCTTGTGTTAACACAGACAATCATTCTTTAATATAATAAGTCTTGTAAAATCATTAATATTTTATAACTTAGTTTGTAAAGATAACTTTGTGCAAAAGGTATTGAGTGTGCCTCTTAGTGAAGTCAATAAATTTTTTTATAGAAAATAATTCTTATAATTTAAAAATATAATTTTCCAAGATTTTAATAAGTACTAAAATCGTATAACTCAATTGGTTAGAGCATTAGTTATTACATAATAAGTCTTGAATTTGACCTAAATCGCAAAATTAATTTGTTTTGAAATTCATGGGCCAGCCCAAGGTCCCACTTAAACCCAATAAATTAACTAGGGCTGGGCCTTGGCCTAAGTTTTTTTTTCAAAAAGTTCAGGCCCAAGCCTGGGCTTAAGCTCACACTATTACTACAGGGCTGGGCCTGGGCCTACCATGACCCGGACTGAGCCCGACGATGCCCACCCAAAGAGGATTGGGAATGTTCCCCTTAACTAACGCTAACCACCACCCTCTGTCAGGGGGTGGGTACATCAGTGCTGAAAAGTGATTTGTGCCCCCACCCCCCTAAAAAAAGTGTAAATCACTTATCAGCGCTGATGTGTCCATCCCCTGTCAGGGGCAGAGGTTAGCGGTTTTTAGGGGAGTGGACACAGACCTACCTCTGCCCACCCTAATCTCACCCCACCCAAAAAAACTGCTCTCTCTCTCTCTCTCTCACACACACACACAGACAATTGTGAGCAAGATTAGATGCCAAAATATCCTATTTAAAGGAGTTTTTTATTTTATTTTTTTCCTTGGATTGTTACAAGGGATGGTTTTGTCGTCCTGAGAATCTTACATGTGGTACATGAGGAGGTAGGCCTAAATTGGTTCTGACAAATATGGACTAGGGGACATGGCGCCGGCCTTTCTAAGTCATAGATAGTCTGGATCTTGCATGCCATCCTTCCAAGTGGCTGAAATTAGGAAGGTCATGTAGTGAAGAGATGTAGGTGACCTACCTCAAAAACCTTTTACCATTCAATAATTATATAAAAGTATAAGATTAAGAAAGTTTATTTAGGGACGCAAGTTGGACCAGACCAATGTCAGCCCAAGCCCAGCCTGAAATTCAGCACTTGAACCCAAACTTAGCTCATGTTCGAACTCAGCCCAATTGACCCAGTTTGAACTGGGTTCATTTTGAAAAATGGGCTTAGGACTGACTTTGGGTTGTCATGAGCTTCAATTCAAAACACATGGGATATTAAGCTTATAAATAAAATATATAAATATAAAAAATTAGTCACAGTTTAGTAATATTTACTTATGTTTTAAACTCAGTTTGGGGTGGGTAGAACCATTAGGGCTGAACTTAAGTCTGCCCGAAGTTCATGGTAGGCCTAAAACTTGGGCTAATACTCGGCCCATCCTGAATTAAAATTAGCCCAGCCTAAGTATGAGTCTTAGTAGCAACACAGAAAAGATTGAGACATAGGTGACATATACATTGTTTCCAGACCCACCAAAAATCAGCATGGTTATATATGTAATAACCCTGTAATCTACTGAGTTATTGTCTAGAATGTTTCGAGAATTGTCTTAACTGACAACCAGAACTTAATGACACTCTTTCTAAACTTGGAATTAAGGTGATACCAAATACGCCTTTAAGATGGCCACCTACATTGAATTGCCCCCTCCCAATTATAAACTCATCAAATACATCCAAGATGACGCAGATAATGTCATTGCTTGCAGAGAACTTATCATGGCTTAAGCATCACAGGTGAAGGTCGCACATGGCATGGGAGTTCGGTTGGGACAGGAGGAGGAAGAAAACCTCAACTTTACAACTTCTCTGACTTTGATCAACAGAAATTAAATAGCGTCACGGTGTACGTTAGGCCTCCCAAGTTTACAAGAGTTTGAATTTCGTATTGTTTATTAGTGAAGGCAGCTGCCGTAAATGAGGAATTTTCAGTGGGCATGACGGCCATAGTAGATGGGTTTTATATGTCTTTCAAGGTTCATTCAAATCGTGCTTACGTGATTAGATTCTCCAAAATTTTGAAATAGTAACATGTATGATATAACCTTCTCTCTCTCTCTCTCTCTCTCTCTCTCTCTCTCTCTCTCTCTCTCGGTAGGAACATTTAACCAACTATAACACATGTTGATGCTTTTTTTCTAATAGAAATACAATAAATATATATTTGGCAATGAGTTGGGTTGGCTGACCAATAAGAGTAACAACTAGGCACTTGGTCCAAATCCGATCCATTCATTCAATATTCATGTTGAAAATGCTAACTCAAAGCCTGGGCAAAGGGGGACTTTTGGGTTCGGGTGGGCAAATGGTTAGATTTGGTCAAGAATCGCCACCCCAGTAATATTTTGACCATGCAAAAAGAAATACAATGGCTATGGGGTGTGTCTGCGGTTCAGAAAAAGCTTGGTCAGGTTTCCCCTCGTGGACTAGTATTCTTCATTTAAGTTAAGATTTTTCTTCTTGAAATTAAACTAGTTTATTGGGTTTGTTAGTAAGCATTTATTTTTGGCTTTGAGAATGTAAGAATTTGTCATTTTCTTTATGTTGACATTTGTTAGGTTATGGGTTTGTTTCTTGGGAAAGATAGCGATTAATTAAATTGGGTCAATTTCGTTTTTGTACTGTATGAGAAAAATACAGCACTCTATCATCATTCTTGAGAGGTGTACGAGTGAAGTTTGAAGCCATTTTAGATATAGACGAAGTTAGTGTATAATTTCTTTCATTCTGGACATCAAAATATATTTTTCTCTTAGTGTTTTAGTCCTCCGTTCCAGTTGGTTAGATAACCTTGAAAAGAAATCAGAAGCAGTGACATAAGACTGAAAACCAATCTCTAATTCTATTCTTTGTGACGTCTAAAAGAAATCCCATGCGTTATCCGCTGCAAAGATTAGGACATATTGATAAAAAATTTCTGATGTGGAACCCAGCTGGAGATGATTTAGAGACCAATCTAATAAATTTGTTTTTTTTTGGGTAATGATCAATCTCTTATAATTGGTTAGGCGTCTTTAAGTCAAACAGTGGATGGTATTCTTTTGTAGCAAGGGTATAAAAGTAATGCTAATGGATTTCTCTTCACTTTTTATGTGACCAGTGAAATTTCAAGTTCTTTATTTTATTTCTATGCAGAAAATGATCATTATCCGTGTTGATTGAAATTAGATTGGTATATGTATTGGTATGTCCCACCACTGGTTCACTCAATAGCATAGTTGTGACAACCAACTATGACAAAAAAGTAAAAGAATAAAATACATATGAGACTAGCATATAATTAATCTTAGAAATTAAATAAATCCTGAAATAGTAAATAATTTAATGATTAACATATATTATGATTTCATGTTTTTTTTTCCATTTAACAGATTGGTTTTTATTTAATTTTTTAGTAAGTTTTCTTTTTTTTATCTAGCTAATTACAGTATGTTAATATAACTAATTTGAATAATTTTTTAACATCTTTTAATTATGACAAGAGGCATTATTTGTCTAGTATCATCATAAAATTATTTACTTTTCTTATTGAATAGTAATGCCATAACAGCAATATCAACCTTTGTCCATGATATTAAAAGATCATGTTATCATATCCTATAATTATAATATTTCAGAGTGTTTATTCATATTTGTTAAAACTAATTTCTACTTTTATAATGTACTAGACAAAAGGTTTTCTAACATTTGAGGTGTTTGAGAGAAGAATAAAAAAAGAAGGGAAATTGGGATAAAGACTTATTGAAACTTTATATACAATACGTAGAGCATTCAAAACTATGTTAAAGATATATTATGATAATTAGACAGTTTATAAAAAATAGATATTGTTTGCAAAAACTGACCGGTAAGAAATGATTTTGGGTGTAATCTGGTTTTGATACTAAGAATTAGATAAATGTCGTATTCAGGTCAAACCGGATTCGCTCACTCGGTTTGGACCGGTTTGCAAAAACTATGCTCCATGGTTGTTGCAAAAAGTAGTCGAGATCTCATCTAGGCAGTTGAATCTTTATCTCCTCCAGGATTTGGAGTAGCGAAGATGTAAGCGCTCAATTCAAGAGTGAAGAGGCTGAATTCTTCAGTGTATTATTTTGCTATGGTTGGTTCTTATTGTACCTAAATATTGACTATAAGTATAAAAATAGGGGCTTGAATCATGTCTTCAAGCCAGTCTAAACGCATGATACGATGCCCGACAAATGATGCTTCAGTAAATGTAAATATATAGGGTAAAAAAGAGTATTATGGTAGATATATGAGATGAAATCGTCTATTGCAGGCTTAAGTGTGGCATCATGTTTTGCAGTGCGACACGTACCCAAAAGTAGATGTGTAGCTCTGTAATTGAGGGAGGATTGTGTCCACTTTCCTTGTACGCTAACCTCTGCTGGGGTCAAGGAGGTGAACAGTACACCAGT
>JAOXJP010235334.1:0-10029 GCA_025762735.1 Platanus orientalis | reverse complement strand
GTGTATAAGAGACAGGCATTGAAAAGTGATTTGCATTTTTTGGGGTGCGTGCTTATCACTTTTCAAAGCTGATGTGAGTGATCACATGCCTCTGAACATGAATTGTGCACAGATTTTGAGTGCATAGAATCCGGAGCGTGAAGCGATTGGTTTTGATCCAATCCATCGTGGATGTAGTTTTGATTCTTCGGTATCCCAACTACTTTTAAAATTTGCTCATCTCTTGTTGTTATGACGATCTTACTTCCTGTACCAAGCAGACTGAGGTCACCAGCCAACGTAGTAACTTATGAAACCTTATCCACGTGATCAAGAATAAAAAGAATCTTTTTTCATTGTAAGCTATGAACATCTCTTGTATAACGACTGTCCTCTGTTCTATGGACATCATTTACAATTTTTTTTAGCAAAGAAGGTAGATCACTGTCTCGTGATCATGAAGCTTGCCCGACATTTTCAACAAAGCTACTACCATCGAATTCCTCAGAGATTTTGTTGTAGACCGCCTTCGCCATTGTTGTCTTCCCAATTCCACCCATGCCACATATCCCAACATACTCGGAATCTAAGGATGACATGAATGAAGACGAGAAAACTTGTACTCGGGAATTGAGCCCTACAGTAAATCTGGCTACAACGAAGTGGGTGGTCCTGTTCAATTTACCCAAAACGTCTTTGACAATCTTTTGGACGAATTTTGGTTCATTCATACAAATAATAATTCATATAACAAGGAAAATCATAATCACAACCAATAAGGTAAAAATTTTGTGAAGATGGAATAAAAGTTGAATATTCATTTGTGATGAAAACCCTATAAAGGGGAAATTAAACATTAAAGATGAAAGCACAAGAATACAGATTTTACCCGTTGTCGATGTCCTTCAGTTTCAATGCCTTTATTCCCCCTATCAACTCTAAAGCTTTCCTCAACTTTTTGATTCTATTCAGCTTAAAAGTCTTCACGTTTTCCAAGAAGGCTTTCTGTCACACCCCGGATCCAGCTTTTCTTGTCGAATGCCAATGCATGGCATTTAAAAAGAATACATTACCTCATTGATCCCCAGTAAAAAATTTAGGAGTATTTCCCCAAAAATAAGACCCGTGGGAAAATAAATCCTACATCAATAATGAAAAACCTGATAGAACACATCAAAACACTCCAAAGCATATGTATATAAACAACGTTGTCCACCAGACAGTTTTTCCTTCTCATATAACAAAAAGAATAATTTATAAGAGTCCAGATTTACATGAATCCATACCAAGAAGAAGTGTAGTATCCAAAATCTACAAAAAAAATACATCAAGGCCCACAGAGCCCCTCTAACCCTATGACTATACATGGCATAAGAATACTTTAACTCTATCATATACCTGGTGGCTCGACTAAACTCGCATCGGATCATGGTCTTCGGCGTGAGCTGCAAGTAGTAGTGTTTCCTCTACGAGATGTTTAATATTTGGGTCAGCGACACGTGCCTAGTAAATAAACCATCCCTCAACAATTTATAGCATACACACGCACTCACAATAGGCAGGCAACCATTATCAAGATAAGCATATAAGATGCAATCAATAGATGATATCAACAACATAAGATATGCATATAAAATGCAACCAACTGATAATGTAACCAACATCGGTCTATCTCAAATAGAGTAGAATATTTGTCATCTCATAAACAACAACAGTACAAAAAAGTAATGATTTGGTCTATATTAGGTAATCCCATCAGGTATCATCATGTATAAGAAATAAGCCCCATAATGGCAACTGTACAACCACACCAACCTCATCTCTTAGAGACTAGTATATATAATACTGCCCCTAGATCCCACCTAGCGATCTTCCCAGTAGGATAGTCGCGTCAGCAGCTTCGAAATGATCAGGTCCGGGGATCCCTTCGGTATTTCGAATACACGGGGACAGGCTCTATGGCTCCATGAATCCAGCCTAGTGATCTCCCCCTAGAATCACGTCAGCAACTTCAGGTCACCATGTCTGGGGGCTCCTTCTACATCTCAATATGCAAGAATAGCTAGTAACAGATGCGTCCACCTGACTGTCGCCTAAAACCGAACCCAACCACTGAGGCGGCTCCAAATCTCATATCTGGGGTCCCTTCCACATCTCAATATGCAGGAATAATAATAAATAGCACCATAAGGCATCATTTCAACTCAAATTAAAAAAACTATGCCCATTTGTAATATATCAACAATAAATTTCACTAATCCATTATGTCTAGGGCATTTAAAATATCTGACAAATAGAGTATTTCACCAATTCAATTTAAATCATCACCTCACATCAACATCACTATAAATCATATTATTCCTGAATAAAATTTCATAAACTAAATTTACAACACACTTTAAGGCCGTTTAAAATTTCTAAGCACCAAGCATAACAATTTCATAGATTATTTCAGCATAATATAATTTAGAATTTAACAAATCAAGTTTCCTTTCAGACAATCATTAAGTAAACTCTATGTAAATCCTATAAATCAGGAGAAAATCCCTGATTAACGGTGTAAGAATCAATTTCATAGTATATTTTTAGGTCATATAAAATTTATTTTCTAATAATTGAAGATTTTTGCTAATTATTTCAAGTTTATAGCAAAAGTCCTAAATCATCTAGCCCAAATTGAGAAATTTTCATGTTTTTTATTTGAGATTCATGCAACAATAAGATTATAGGGCTTAAAAATAGAAATATTTTGCATGTAAGGATGTAAGAAGCTGAGGTTTACATACAAGGAAGAAATAAGAAATGGAAAAACACACAGACACACAAACCCTACTATAAAATGAAGAGGAAGAGGTTACTTACCCGAATAGCAAAATTTTTATGAATTTTTCCAAGGATTTTTCCTTCTTCCCCAAATTTCCTTCACTGCTGTTTTCAGTTCATTATCTCAGTTCGTCAATGCACAGTAGGGTAAAAACCCTCTTTCGCGTTTTTGTATTCCTTCTTTTATGGGGAAATCCCCAAAAAGCCCCTGTTCCAAAAAAAGAAAAACAGGACGTTACAACCTCACTTCAACTTATCCAGCTCTTGAAGAACGTGATAGGGTTGGGCTTGCACTTGTAGATAAGCTTCGCGTAGCTGTCTTTGAGAGCATTAATCTTTACATGGAGAAGAAGGAGGAGGAGTTTCAAGGATATTTGAAGGATTTTGTACTTGCAGTCTGGAGCCTCCTCATGACTGCCTCTGCTTCCTCAAGCCGTGACCGGTTAACCATTACAGCAATCAAGTTCTTAACTAGGGTTAGCACAAGCGTCCACCACACTTTGTTCTCAAGTGCTGATGTCCTACAACAGATCTGTCAGAGCATTGTGATCCCGCATATACGTCTGAGACATGAGGATGAGGAGCTCTTTGAGATAAATTATGGTGAGTTCATCAGGAGGGATATGGAAGGGAGTGACCTTGAAACTTGGAGAATGATTGCCTGCGAACTTCTCAAAGGGATTGGAACCAATTATAAGGATCAGGTTACTGCCATGATTGCAGTGCTGGCTACCTTTGCTGCAAACCCACTAGAGAATTGGAAGGAGAAGGACTGTGCTATATACTTAGTGGGGGTAATTCAATCTCTACGGATCTTGTTGATGTGCAGGACTTCTTTTGGTCGGTTATTGTCCCTGATATGCAGAGCCAGGATATGGACAGTTTCCCCGTTCTTAAGGCGGGAGATCTAAAGTTCTTTACAATGTTCTGGAATCAGATACCAAAGCCTAGTGCAATTGCTTTAATGCCTCAAGTGGTCCGTTTTCTTGGTTCTAAATCCAATGTGATTCACTCTTATGCTATCAGTTGCATTGAGAAGCTTTTACTGGCCAAGGATGAGGAAGGTCGGGCAATGTATAATTTGTCAGATATTAATCCGTTTCTTCTGGTGCTAATCACCAACCTCTTTAATGCGTTTTGGTTCCCAGAATCTGAAGAGAATCCATACGTCATGAAATGCATAATGCAGGTTCTGGGAGTCGCAAATATTTCCAGTGATGTTGCTGGAGCTTGCATTGCGGATCTGACTTCCATTCTGAGTGAGGAGGTGCACGGAAACCCAAAGAACCTCATATTTAACCATTATCTGTTTGAGGTGGTGGCTGGTCCTGTGAGAGAGATCATGATCTAATATCAGCATTCGAGAAAAGCCTTTTGCCCATCCTCCCGGATATCTTGGTCAACGATGTAACAGAGATATTGCCTTATGCCTGCCAGCTCCTGGCCCAGTTTATTGATGATCTCAATGGACCACCAATCCTGCCATACTACATGAATATATTTGAGCTGCTCCTTCCACCCAAGACCTGGAAGAGATATGAAAATGCTCCAGCTCGTGTGGCTGCTTCAGGCGTTCCTTTGGAAGGTCCCCCATGTAGTGACTCAAGAAGGTAGGCTGAGCAAGGTTCTTGGGATATTTCAGGAACTTTCTTGTTCCCCAGCAAGTACGAGCTGGGATTCTATGTCGTTAACACGGTTGTAGAGAATCTTGGCTATAACGTGATTGCAACCTATGTGCGCTACATCTGGATTGCATTATTTTTGCAGTTGGAGGATAATTGTACAGTAAAGTTTGTGAATTGCCTTGTGATATTCATGTCACTATTCCTGGTCAAGCATGGGTCTGCAACCCTGGTAGATTCAATGAATGCTGTTCAGTCAAATATATTTGTTGTGATTCTCGATCAGTTCTGGATACCTAATCTTAAGCTGATCATGGGACCCATAAAATTGAAATTGACTTCTGTTGCTTCAACCAGACTTCTTTGCGAAATCCCTACCCTCTTGGATCCTTCTATTTCCTGTGGGGAAAATTGCTGGATAGCATTGTTACTCTTCTTTCACAACCAGAGCAGGAGAGGGTTGAGGAGGAACTGCAGGCCCCAGATAATGGGAAGACTCTGGGTTATACTGCTACCTTTGTCATACTTAACAATGCTAGGAGGAAAGAGGAAGATCCTGTGAAGGAAATAAATGATCCAAAAGAATTCTTGGTAAGGTCACTGGCAAAACTTTCAGGCCTCTCCCCAGGAAAGTATCCTGCCATCATTAATGAACGCTTGATCCGACTAATCAAGCAGGTTTGATCCAGCTCTGCAGCACATATAATTGCCCTATAGTCTGAGTAAGAAACTTGTATCTTTTATGTGTTATCACTCCTTGTTTTCTATGGCTCGCATGATGCATTGTTGTGACCATTGTCTGCCTTGAAGTGCATTCTACTTGTACTCAGGAGGTAATTACTTTCTTATCTGTAACTGATGCCTTCAAGTCTGTCATTTTATTTTGGTGATTTTGATGATATTGGTAGAGATTGTAACCTTGTTTCTTTTCCCATTGCCCTAGTTTATTGGGATTTTTTTTTGCATGGTCTGTTGAATTTTTAGTAAATCAGAAAAAAAAACATAAATTTTTTCCACTTTTGAATCTTTTGTCCTCTTTCTTTATATTTTCGAAAATTTATCATCGTATCTTTCATTCACATGGTAGTTTTTTTACCCCTTTCAGAATTCTCGCAGAATTTGAGGGGACCATCAGCTGTGTTTCATCATTCACTACAAAAAATAAGGTTTTAGTGGTGGCCACCAAAAAATGCCACTGATTATAGATTATTAGTGGCGGTTCTAAACAACCGCCACTAATAGTCAACAATTAGTGGTGGTCCTTGAACACCGCCACTAATAGTCTACTATTAGTGGAGGTTTTGAAAAAAGTAATAACCTATATATCAGTGGTGGTGTTGTGTGACCGCCACTAATAATCTTTTTTTTAGGGGCGAGGAGCATAAATCCCACCACTATTTAGCTTTTATTAGTGGTGGTGATGAGAGGCCGCCATTAATAATAGATTTATAATAATTAATAACCGCCATGTAATTAGCAGTGGGGTTAGGTGACCGCCACTAAAAACAACCTGCGTTATCCCTTTTCCCCTCTCATCTTCCTGTGAAAATCTCCCCTCTCTGTGATTTCTTGTGATTGTTCAAACCTTCTTCTTTGTCGCCCAACCCTCCTCCGTACTCTTTTCTTTCTTTACCAATTCTATCTCTCTCTTTGCTAAACGTGTTGAAGCCTCGATTGTGAAGGAAGATCGTTCTTGGGGGTTTTCTTTTGCAGTCTTGGGGGTTTTGCTTGTGACTTCATCAACCATTAATTGTTCTTCTTCCTCCATCCTCTTCACTGAAGCAAAAGAGAGGCTAGGGTTTCTTGTGACTTCATCGAGGTGAGATTACTGCCTTCTTCTTTCTTCTTCCTCCTGTACTGATTTTTCTCTCTCTAAGTTTCAGGTAACAACTTCTGCTAATTATTGAAATTTAAGCAACCATAGCTTTTGAATTAGAATTTGCAATGAATTGTTTTCTTTGTTTCTTTTTCTCTAAAATTCAAAGTTTAAAACCCTAGATCGTGTTATGTAATTTATACGGAATTTTCTTTCTGTTCTTTTTTCTGTATTTCCAACAAGCAAAACGAAATTTTACAATACGGCAGTTTTCTTTAGATGAATCAATATGGCAGCTTTTGCTTTACCAATTGTTTCATATATCAAGTCATATTTCTTACGGTGCTTACAATCTATTTCCACTTTATTTTTCTTTTGTTTGTAAACTTGTTTCTCTTTCTGTTTAAAGTGATGAAAATGACTGACACCACGGTTTATCCACCCTTTTTCTATTAAAAATATTTTTGTTTCTCTCTTTGTTTAAAGTAATGAAAATGATTGAGATCACGCCTTGTTCTTCATTAGTATCACCAATGTTAGGGTTGATGGCAATCCTTCACTCAGATGATTGAGAAATGAGAATTGCTTCTAGTCTACCTTCTAGAACAAATGAACCTTTAATTAATTTGGTTGTTATTGGATTAAACTATGGGTTTTAAAATGCAATGTGAAAGGCAATAACTTATACCTTTAGATGATATAGTCAACTTTCTTTCTATTACCGGTGACTTTTAACTGAACTCTCTTTCTGATACAAGTTTCCTTCATTTAAAGTTGACTAAGAAGTTTCTTGGTCTTTTATTAAAAAAAAAAGAAGTTTCTCAGTCATTTTTACTGTTCTTTAAAGAACTATTTTTTCCTGGTTTTATTTTTCTGTAAGTTAGATTTTGATTGTGGTGAAAAACTCATCAATAACCCATCATATCCAATCTCTACCCATTGAGTTGTATGGTGATCTGGGGTAATACAGCTGTGGGTTCAAATCGTTATTTTAGATTTTGTTGTTTTTGATTGATTTCTGTTTGTTTAGTATTTGCATCTTGATCTTCTGAATTGATCGGTTTTGGTTATTGTTTCGTTTCTTTATTTTTTGGTTGGCTTTCATCTTCTTTTCCTCTTCTAACAATTGCTCTTTTCTTTGGTTTCTCTGTTTTGGGTTTTGATGGATTCAATTTAACGATGGTGGCTAGGTTTTTTGTTTAAAAATACGAGATTCAATATATGGAATGTGGACAAGTAAAACAAGAAACTCAAGAAAGAGTATTAGGGGTGCCGTTAGTTTGATCATGGGTATTGATTCCTGTTTAGCCGATCCTCACAATGAAATATGACAAAAATTCATCTTTCATTTTTTAAAAATGTTAGTTATGCCCCTCAATCTTTTACTCCCGGCTCTTTTACCTTTGGCACTACAAGACAACTTAAACTCTTTATTTTAGCAATGGGTTGGTTTTCCATTAAGACCATAGAATTTTCAGTTCAATTTGGGATCATCAGTCAATCCTTAAATACTTACCTCTTTATGGTCATAGATTCATATCAGATTTGGCAATCCAGGATGGGATCGATTGATCCGTCCCTGATCCTGACCCTGATTTTTATTTTCAAGGTTAGGGCATCTATTGCATATTAACAACCCTCCTCATCCATTACGTCCATATTCTTTTCTCGACGTTCTGTCATAAATGCGACAACTATTCTCTCTTTTTATATATTGTTAACTTTGTGATTCATTGTATTTTCTCAAACAGACTAACCATGTAGTAGTAGCAGCAGTTTCAGGTATGCTAAAGCAGTATTTATTATTATTTTTTCTACTACTCAGTCCTCTAGCTGATTTTTCAATCATTTGTTGACATATACAACACTTCAAAATGTGAGGGTTTAAGCTACCTTAATAAACTAGCATTGGGATATCTCTTTTATTTATTTTTTTTTTGGGGGGGGTGGGTGGCGTGACCATAACTCATGCCTTTTGTTGCTGGATGAGAAAATTATAATATAATCCTTTACTTATAAGAACTAATTACTAAGGTACATGACAGATTATGCTTATGTTTGGGGGCGAACTATAGACCTTATGCAATTATAATCTTTTATCTCAATGATTGACGAAATATATCAGTAGGATTGAAAATTTAGTGCAAAAACTGTTAAAAATTGGAAACTTGCAACTCAAGACTTAGATGTTCTGTGACTTCTTTCTTTCTTTATGGAACTTGGATCTCTGTCATCTCTTGAAGCTGATCATGCATCCCCAGAATATTCCATCCATCTTTACAAGGAACTTCTGAATCTATACAGTGAGTTCTGATTCAGAGTAAAAGCCACAAGCATTCTACATATCAACATCATGTTTTTTATACTCTCCAACCAAAAAACATGCAGTGTCTGCGTCTCATCTAGTTCCAATTTCAGAAATTCTGGTTTCCAACCTTCTCCAGATTTTATGTGATATAAATGAGAACCCTGCACCGTAAGTGTCAAGGGCAGTCCTGGTGCACGAGTTACCGCACCATTGGAGACGTCCAGCAATTCTTCGGGAGGTTGGTCTTGATGAAAGGCATGCCGACTAAAGAGATGAAGGGATTGCCCTTCATTCAATCCTTGGCCTCATAGATCTCAATGTTATCTACTTTATTCAAAAGACCAATGTCTCTTGTTGTTATGATGATTCTACTTATTGGGCCAAACCAACGAAAATTACCAACCAAAGCTTCTAGCCGGTCAAGGTCATAAATGTCGTCAAGAATAAGAAGAACTTGTTTCCTTTGGAGATTTTCTTTTATCAATGCCTTTCCTTCATGAACATTAAATATGATTTTCTTTTTTCTTTCAAGCTTGGACTTGTTCATTAAAGTTACTGCCTTCACTTTAATATCTACCTCCTTCATTTGACATGGAAATGATCTTGTTCTTGTATCATCTCGAGCATAAGGATTTATGAACATATTCTGTATAGCTATCCCCAAGCCTCATTAGTGGGATTGGTTCCTGATTTCTGTCTAAGAGCTGATTCTTGGCTGGAAAGAATTTGGTTGGAATTCTTGTTGTATCCCCTAGGCTGTTTTGACATTGCTTTGGTGCAATGGTAGTGACTTGGACTGCTAGCGTGAAAACGTGGGTTCAAGTCTTGTGAGCAATCACTTTCTGCAAAAATAGCCAAAGGTTAGGTCTGTCTCTGGTTTAACCCTCCCAGCACCCCTTAGTTATGGGACCCACACTAGGTAATGACCTTTTTTGATTTTTGGTTGTGATTGCTTTGTTACTTAGCCCCACAGTAAGTGGCTTTGCTCTTTTTTGCTTTCGTTTCTCACAGTTGGGAAAATTATGAGTGAATTTCTCCTCTGTGTGTGTGTCGGTGATTAATTAAAGAACTCTTTGTGATCCTTGGCATGTGCAAACCTTTAGTATTGGTGTTCACACATATTTTGAGTTTGACTTATATCCTGAACTTAGTTCATATTATTTGTTTGTTACATTTCCTTGCACCGAATTGTATTTGTCATGTAATTTACATATTCTATGTTTTTTGTATTGAATTATCTGAATTTGTTTTTGTTTTGATTAATGTACAGTTCTTTTCCCTTTGTATTACTATCACTAGTGGTATCCAGTGCAATTCGCTCTTCTTGGTCTGGTTACCCTTTCGCTCGCTTTTGCAGTCGGATTGACTTGTGCGTTTACGAGTGGTATGAATTATAAACCCAAATTTTTATTTCTTTTGTGTATTCTAGGATGAATAAATGTAGGCATGGAATGGTTGTTATATATATATATATATATATA
>JAOXJP010235333.1:0-10029 GCA_025762735.1 Platanus orientalis | reverse complement strand
CTTTTATTTGATCAAAGAAAGAGGAAAGGAACAGAAACACAGCAAGGGATAAAAAGTCACCGAAGAAAAGAAGAGAAAAAAAAAAAAGACAATTATCTGTGTATCATTCCAACAGCAAAGCAATTCTCACACGCATAAGCATGTGAATGCAAGACCACACTAGCATGGTAACTAAAATCCTCGAAGTTGTAACTTATCAAAAATAAGCAGCTAAGACTTACATTTTTTTTCGCATATACTCGCGCACCATGGCAAAATCAGGATCTGTATGGCATGTACTACGAAGACCACCAAAATTTTGTATCTGGGAAGGTAGAGAATTTCCCTTCTGCTGGGGTAAGCCAGGCAACTGGGAGCCATCTTGATTAGGCACCTGCCCTGAGATCTGTCCAGACATATGTGCCTGTAAATGCATCGTTGTAATGTGCACTTAATTACCAAGAACCTCAAGACTTAAAATTTCACAATTCCACCATTGAGCCCTCCAACACCACCCAAAACATGTAGAGCCATCAGAATATGGTAGTCTTAAACACAATGACTGAAACCAAAATAATGATACCATTAGCCCCATTTTTTTATCACCAATAACCCTTCAGTTGTCTTCATTAACTGATGCTCTAGTGTGCATCCAACTCCTAGAATTTGTAATTAATCCGACAAATGAACCCCTGTTGGCAGCATATGGCAAAATTCAAGTCAACTTGCAAACCATTTTGAAAAGAAGATTCCAATGCATTAATCAATTATTCCAAACATACAATTTACAGTGGTTTTTGAGATCACAATACTCAAAAGTAAAAAAGAAAAAATTGAGCAAGCAAAAAAGTTGCTGAAAATCAGAATGCCATGCCATTCTAAGGAGAAACAAAGATGAATAATTGATATATAGGATACAGATTCAACAGTTCATGTGATGCAAGTCACGTATATTTCACAATAGATATCTAACATAACAAATTACTGGGGAAAAAAGCACTTATTTTAGAGCAATTGATCAGCATGACTAAGATCTCTAACAGAGTAGAACACATCTAAATAACCCTCAACTCAACAAAAAAAAAAATACGACAACTAGGATGCCTTTTGGAGGTTCATTGAATTAACTATCACATGGACCAAAAATATGTGGCAATATCAAATTTACTAAATATGAATATAACCAAATCCCAAAGAAACATTAAAAAAATAAAAATAAAAATAAAAAAAGACCCCACAAGTGGATCATTTAAAAAAAAAAAAACCTCAAATCCATGTAAGGGGTAGACAAAATGCCTTGGGCCAATGTATGAGTACCAGGTGCTATGGCGCCTAAGTAACCCATGCCATAGCACCTAAGTAACCCATGCCATACTCCCAAGAAACTCTCAAACAACCTTCAACTAAAAGGCACCTGTACCTGAAACCAAGCTTGGTTTCAATAAGGGCACTCGTCTGTTGGTTTTTGAAAACTCTCTTTCCAGTGGAAGCCCATGTGCAAGGTTTCACTTGACTGTTCCACCCAGCTATGCAAGGAGTTCTTCCTTCAATTCGTTCCGTTCAGATAGTGGATCAGGATTCAGTCTAAAAAGGGTGGGAGGTTAAGGCCATAAGATAAGATTGCCCTCCCGGTAAAGAAGAGGGGGAAAAAGTGTCATCATCTATCTCAACCAGTTTCCCAAGGCATTGGAAATCCAGACTGACTCAGAGAATCATTGGCATGGTCCACACCCCCCTTCATTTTGCCAACAAATAAGTCATCCTTGACAATTTCCCATTCCTTCCTTACCAAGCCACCTCTCTTCGCCATTTGAAGTACTACCTCTGTCTTCCCTTTTTATAGCATACTCAGGTATCCTCCTACACCAGAGCACCCTTCAAAAATAAGAAAGACACTGTATGCCCCTTCTGCTAACATAGAAGCATATCATGATAAAAGCACTAAAGATCATAAGATAAGGTTGCCCTCCCAGTAAGGAAGAAGGGAAAAAGGTGGTCATCTATCTTGACCAGTTTCCCAAGGCGTTGGAAATCCAGACGTGGTCCCCCCCCCCTCCTCCCAATTTTGCCAACAAAGAAGTCATCCTTGAAAATTTCCCATTCCCTCCGTACCAAGCCACCCCTCTTCACCATCCGAAGTCCTACCTCTACTTTCCCTTTTATAACGTACCCAGGTACCCTCCTACACAAGAGCACCCTTCAAAAATAAGACAATATATGCCCCTTCTGCTAACATAGAAGTATATCATGATAAAAGCACTTCATGACTTCATGTACCCTAAAGAGTGTACAAGTTCCCTATACTATACAGTGACTAATGCATTACACCCCATTGTCTACAAAAATCTAAAACACCACCCCACCATCCTGACCTTCAAAGGCCCTTATTGTCAATGGAGGGAGAACCCAATAGATATTAAAAAAAGAAACACACCCGTAAGACTAAGAACTGAGAAAAGTATGTAGAGAAAACAATTGAACATAATACACGTCAAGGCTTCAAACAACCCCTACTAAACAGCTTCATCAAATCCCAAATGGGGGACAACCATCAGCTTATCAATGTCAACTTATAAAAAACATGCAAAATTATGAACTGGTAAATCTAAAATAGTGGTGGAATGGAGGGAGAACCCAATAGATATTAAAAAAAGAAACACACACTTAAGACTAAGAACTGAGAAAAGTATGTAGACAAAACAATTGAACATAATACACGTCAAGGCTTCAAAAGACTCTGCCAGAAAGCTTCATCAAATCCCAAATGAGGAACGACCATCAGCTTATCGATGTCAACTTATAAAAGAAAATGTAAAATTATGAGCTGGTAAGTCTAAAATAGTGGCGGAAATGCAAAATCAAGACATGAGAGATACACCCTTAATTTATCAAGCTGAAGAATGAAGTAGCCAAAATGCAAATAATACAAAATGATGATCATAAAGCCCTCAAACAAACTACGAAGGAAAACTAAATGGATGATGAACACATCCTCTACCCAACTAAAGTAACACATTCCTATGATGCAAAAACATTTCCTAACAAAATTCAAAGAGTACTGTTAAACTTCAACCCTTCCCCTTCCCAACAAGTACCAAAATTGCATTGACAAATCATAGTTAAAAGGGATTCACATCCTCTTGAATGGTGCAAAACATCAGCGTTAATGATTCTTAAACATTGTTTCAAGGATCAGCTGATCCAAATCCTGAGTTTTCAAACCATGCTCCCCAATAAAGTACACCAACAAATACAAGGCACTAAAGCCCAATCAATCATGATAGGTCATACAAAATCCTATTACCATAACTGTTGACACAAGGAAGAAGAAAATTATCTTCTTTTTTTTTTGGATAATTAGAAAAGAAACTATCTAGTAAGACGCTAAAATCCAAATACACCTATTTAAGACAAAATTTAAAGAATTTTTCTTGAAAGATGGATAATTCATTAAAAGCAGAAAAGGCTGAAGAAAACAACCACCAGAGACTGCCATGAGAAATGCCCCAACAAGACAAAAGAAAGAAAAGAGAGAGAGAGAAACAACAACCACCCCTACATCCCTAAAGATTAAAGATTAAAGAGTCCCAGTCCAAAATCCAAACACTAAACGGGATTTAACTACATAAAGAGGCAAAAGAAAGCCATTCAAAGAGCTAGCAAAGGGTAGAATCCATCAATTTTGGAAAAGGAGCTGATAACCCATTAAAAGTATGCTGATTTCATTCTTCCCAAAAAGTCCAACAAATCGCCGAAGGAATTATCTTCCACATCTCCAACCCAAGCTGGTTTAAGTTGTCAAAAGATTGATAAGGCCAGCAGCTAAGAATCTCCTTTATACAGCACGAAACAGCCCACTTCACATTGACTTGAACCATCATAATCTATAGAGTTGTTGCCATCTGACAGTGAGAGAACAGATGGGAGAAAGATTCATTTGCATTCCCACGGATGCAACAACGATTCGGGATGATAAGGCCTCTACGAATAAGATTGTCCAGAGTTGGAGTTCAGTCCCAGCACAACAGCCAAGTGAATTAGGAAATCTTAGGGGGGATCAGTTTGTTCTAAATAAACCTCGACGGGAGCCGAGAAAGGGATAACCCCGCTATGAGCCAAAACAGTATAAAACGACTTAACAGAGAAGCCTTTGTCCTCATCTAAAAGCCAAGGTCTCACATCCTCCTCCTCATTGTCGCCTAACCTTTAGCCAACCAGGATCTCCAGAAGCCTGCTCATGTCATCCACTTCCCAATCATTTAGATTCCTTCTTAGATGCAAGTTCCAAGAACAGAAAGCTCAAGTTCTTATCATATGATTTTTAACCGTCCCCAGCTTACACTCTGCTAGGCTGAAGAAGGTGGGGACCAAATGGTTTAAGGGCACATCAGAGCACCAAGGATCTGTCCAGAACTGCACTCTCTCACCATTGTTCACTTTATACCAATTGAACCTGAGAAAAGAATCCATTCCTCCAAAGATACCCTTCCAAATGCTACAACCCACAAGCCCAACAAGTTTACGGCTGACCCAACCATTTGGCTCTTCCCTATATTTGGCTGCAATAACATTCCTCCAAATTGAATTCTCTAAAACCCAAATCTCCATAAACATTTGTTCAAAAGAGCTCTATTAACCATTCGAACTAACCTTGGACCCAGCCCGTCTCAACCAAAGACCTGCAAATCCCTGCCCAACTTACCCAATTAATCTTTCTACCCCCTACTCCACATGCCAGAGAAAATCCCGTTGTAACCTCTCAATTTTGCTTGTAACAAACGTTGGGGCAGCATATAAAGTTAGGAAATAAATTGGGAGACTTGAAAGGATATTTCGCAAAAGCACCAACTTACCCCCTTTTGACAGAAACCTTCTTTTCCAACCTAAAAGCCTTTCTCCATTCTTTCAATGACAAGATTCCAAATTGTCTTTGATGTCGATTTGGCACCCAAAGGAAACCCGACATAAGTAGCAAGGAAGTTTTCCACTTCACAACCCATGATTGAGGCCAACTCACCCAAATTATAAACATAACCACCAAATATAATTTGAATTTCCCTAAATTCACTTTTAGCCCCGAAACTGTCTCCATGATTAAAAGAAGACATCTCAAATTGCCAATGTTCTCCAGATCAACCTCCAATAACAAGGAGTCATCTGCAAATTAAATAAATGGAACCAAAGGGCCCCTTCCCTAGGAACAAAACCTTCAATCAATCCTCATGCCTCCACCTTTATGAAAAGGAAGGAGAGAAAGGGTCGCCCCTTCCTAAGGCCCCTACTGCCCCTAAAATAGCCTTTAGGGATCCCATTTAAAAGAACTGAAAAGGAGGGGGAAGTTACGCAAATCATCATCCAATTTCTTCATTGTTACCCAAAACCGATTTTTTGAAGGACAATATCTAAAAAGGACCAATTCACACAATCATAAGTTTTTTCCAAGTTGACTTTACAAACAACCCATGCCTTTCCAAATTTCAATCTTGCATTAATGCACTCGTAAGCCATCAAGAACAGCCCGTGATCCGCCAACCTGGGACAAAAGGCATTTTTACACAAAAGCATAGCTTTAAGCCGGATTGCTAAGATCTTTGACAGAAGCTTGTAAAGGCAACCCACCAAGCTGATTGGCCAGTAATCTTTGATTTTAACAGCCCCAAACTTTTTTGGAATAAGGGAAATGAAAGTTGCGCTAAGACTCCTGCACCATTGGTCCTTCGAATGAAAAGCCTCAAGAGCAGCAATGACATCTCTTTCCACCACCTACCAACACTCCTTAAGAAACTTGATAGGAAATCCATATGGGCTCGGAGCTTTGTCATCCTCCAAACTATTAAGGGAAACCTTCACTTCTTCACCGGAGAACGGCCTTTCAAGCCATCTTTGTTGATCAGTATTTAAACAATCAAATGCAATTCCCTCTATATTCGGCCGACACGGAAACAATTCCGAGAATAATGTTTTAAAATACTCTCCAATGCCATCTTTGATTCCGGCTCCATCAATTACCCACTCTTCATGGATCTTTAGTTTACCAATCAAGTTGATAGAGCTTCTCATATTCGCCATCTTATGAAAAAACCAAGTGTTTCTGTTTCCCTCGTTGAACCAAAAAGCTCTGGATTTCTACCTCTAGAATATTTCTTCCATTTTCAACACTCTGATATATTTTAACACAGACTCAAGCTTGCCATGGAGATCAGCGCCAAATAACGCAGCAATGTCACTTTTTTGCTCTAACTCCAACAATTTATGCAAGTGAGTCTGCTTCTTCTCTTCGATACTCATGAATTCCTATAGCGACAAATTTTATATTTAAGTATCTTTAATTTTTGCCCAAAAATATAGCTAGCCAACCTTTCAACCTAAATTTCATCCCACCATAGCTTTAATTTCTCTTTGAAACCCAGCACTTCCAACCACAACAGCTCAAATCTAAAAGGCCTGGGGCTTGAAGGCAGCTCACCGACACTTAGCACGATGGGGAGATGATCTAAAGAGGGGAATTATATATATAATTCCCAGGGTCTTAGGGATGTGCCTAACTATAATTAGATCTATTGTCGTCTCCAACTTGGATATATAAAAGAGCATACAACAACAATAGTCTAATCCCAATTACTTGGGGCCGGCTACACGAATCATGTTCCGCAATGCCACTTTATCTAGGCCGAATCTGCCATTAAGTCACAAGCCGCCATGTCCTTTCCCCACTACTTCAATCCAATCCAATTTTGACCATCCTCTAGTCCCTTTAGCACCTTCAACTTGCATCATCTCTCTTCACTAGCGCAATCATTAGTCTTCGTTGCAGATGCCCAAACCATCTCAATCAACTTTCCCTCGTCTTATCACCTATCAATGTTACACCTAAGCTCCAATGAATGAATTCATTTCTATCTTGCCATGCATTCATCTCAACATTCTCATCTCAGCCACACTCATTCTATGTACGTATTGTTTGTTGGATGCCTAACATTCAGCTCCATAAAGCATGATTGATCTTGCTAGCTTGCGTGAACTAGAAGGGATAGATTTTCATGGATGAATAGTGGAAGGGGATTCAGCGGTGGTGGTTAGTTGGAGGCTAGGGGAAAGTGTAGGGTCATGGCAGCTTGTGTATTACATACAGGAATCAAGTACCTTTTGTGGGATCTTGAAATCTTCCTCCAGCACAACTCAAGAACGCAAAAAAGGGACAGCTAATAAACTTGCTAGATGGGGGTGGGGCTACCACATATTTTTAAAGGGAACTATGTTCTAGATTGTTGCCCACTCTTTTTTTTTTTTGGTTTGTGTATCGTTTGTATACGTTGTAATTATATTCCACTGATCTTTTAAAAAAAATTTGTCGTTATCCATCAACAAAAAAAAAAGTGGTATTCGTCATCATACACCACTCCAAAAGCACCTCTCCATTTCATCCACCCCACTCTAATTCTATGAGCAACATCATCTACAATATATCCTTCATTGTGCATGATTAGCCAAGAAAACAAAAATGGTCATTCTAGGGCATCTCTTGAATTCCATACATTTTGTTTTAGTCTGGTTCATCTTAAAACCATATGATTCTAAAATCTCCCTCCATATTCATAAAAAAAAAAACTCCGTTGGAGATAGTTGTTATAAAATTGATAGAACCTAAAATGGATGAAACACCAGATAGATGAGGACTAGAAATTGTTGAATCAACTGCTCCTCCAAAATGGTTGGTAATACCACTTAAGGGCAGATAGACCGTCCACCCAGTGCCGCTACCCACTTCTACTACGGCTGGGCTTAATAGGAGCAAGAGACTTGGTGGCAACAACCTAAATGAAATATTATTTGATTGTGGAAATGCCATGTCAGGTGTCCCTTAATAGTTTTAACTTGCCATTTACCCCATCTCTGGTCTCGTTAATTAACACATCAGCAAGGAGCATACACCATAGCACCTCTCCCTATACATGCCTAGTCAACTCATCCATAATTAAGGCAAAGAGATACGGATTCAATGCTAACCCCTAGTGCAAACCTACTTGTGATCACAAACTAACTCGTCATTCCCCTAATAGTCCTAACACTAGTTATCCCCCCATCATATATATCCTTAACTAAGTCAATATATCTGCTTGGGACCCCTTTCTTTTCCAAACCAAATGATCTCTCTTGATGCTTATCATATGCTTTCTTCAAGTCAATAAAGACCATGTGAAGATTGTTCTTCTCTCTATACTTTTCCATCAGCCGTCTAGGTAGAAAATAACTTCAGTTGTTGATATCCCAAGCATACAGTATGAATTAATGAAATGTTGTCCAGCACCATCCATACATTAGTCCAATCCTCAGCTAGCCTAAGGAAATATCTTGACTCCCATAAATTGATTTAGCCAACAATTGTAACACTGCAGTCTTGAAAAGCAAAGTACCATGAAAAGAAGAATAAAAATAAAACTACCCCACTCAGAAGCTTGCCCCTACCAGCTCATCCAATCATTACACTATTTCAATTCCTCAATTAAACTTGAGACAGAAAAAAATCACTAATCAGCAGTTAACAACTACCACATGGCCTCCCTGGTTGCCTACCCATCAACTGCACCATCATTCTCCTTGGATCCACTCAGAAATGCATATTCACGTAAAGAGCAAGTTTTAAACACTAGAAGGCAATCTATGACTCAAAATCTGTAAATCATTTCCACAACTTACACGTCTAAATATCCCAGTCTCCACCACTAAATAGTCAAATTTTCACAATAACACTGTATCTCAGCATACACACTCTAGAGAGGGGGAAGCAAGAATTGGATTAATGGGCCACCATGATGGAGAAAATGGCAGATGTTGAGGATGAAACCAAGCTTACAACGAAAAACAGAGAGTTGGGTCACAAAATATAGAAGTGTTAATCGCATTGAGAGAAACCCGTAAATCTGAAGACAATAAATCACTCCTTCCCAATTACAACCAGAAGGAAATTCTCGACACACATATATGTATCTATCAAATAAAAAATTTAGACGCCCAAAAGCTGCCTTATGGGAATATGATTGTCTGTGCCACAAGATGTATAAAGATAAAACACCGTAGTTTAAAGTGCTAAGAAATTCGTTTCGCACTAAGACTAGGACACCACTACCTCTACGATTAACTACAGAAATCAGTGTAGATTGAAACGCATAACAACAAATGGTCGAAATTGAAACCGTACAAACACTTGAGAAGATTTATACATGGCATGGTGAAACGAGCTTCGGCTAAATCTACAGGAACCCCGCCCAAACAGTTGTATAGAGTTCTGGGAAAAGATTGAATTTCCAAATTAAAGGCCTGATCGTAACCCTAAGGAACCCTAAGTTTCATCGCAGCAAATCAGAAACCCTAGAAAAGAGGGATGGCAAAGGAGACACGAACCTGTAGGAACCGGAGAAGCGCCTGCGCACGAGAGCTTCGTATGGACCTCAGACAACCGCGATCGGAGCTAGGATAGCAGGAGAGAAGTAGATGGTTTATTACTAGCGATCGATAGCAGGGCAAGGAGGGAAGAAGTCACCGCCCAACGCCACGAGCGAATTCGCACGCACGAAGGAAAGAAAACTATCGCTTGGAGGCGAGAATTTGGGTTCGATTAATTATTCGTGAAAAAAAATTGAAAAAATTGGACGTCAGGCTCAGGTATTCGAAAGTTCAAAAAAGGAAGAAAAAGAGAAAATAAATTTGATCCACCGCCGATTTAGAAATTCGTTGTTAGAAAGAATAAAAAAATTGAACTTATTTATCTCTCTCTCGCGCGGTTTTGGCCTCTTGGGTGTTCGGGTGACGAGAAGTAGTTCTGGCGGACGACGACGGGAGTAAACGGGGATGTGCATTATCACCGCCAGTTACTTACCTTTACTAAACTGCCCCGTAAAAACCCACAACTTTCCAACCCTCGGTCGGAGGATTTCTAAATTACCACCAACAAAAAAGAATCGAATATATATATATATATATATATATATATATATATATATATATATATATATATTATAATCTTTGTCTGAATTTTCACAGAGATAGGGG
>JAOXJP010235332.1:0-10030 GCA_025762735.1 Platanus orientalis | reverse complement strand
GCCTGGAATGGCAGAAGGTGATGGCTTCAAGAAAAAATACTTATCAAGAAATAAAATACCAAAAAATCAAGTTAAAAAAATAAAATAAAATAAATTTAAAATCTATATGACAACAAAATTACTAATTAATAAACATTAACTAAGATTATAAAAATCTATACATACAAGTATCCAACATTAATGAATTAATAAAATTTAAAAAAAAATAATCTGTAAAAATAAGGCAGTTGTACATAAGATTTATGAAAATAAAAAAATTAATTGAAAACACAAAGATAATGTAAAATGAATCAAAGCATTACAATACTTATATATAAAAAAAAAGATAAAAAAATTATATATATATATATATATATATATATATATATATATATATATAAAAGAATACCATCTTCTCTCATCCTTTCTTCTTCTCTACATTTCTGTAACTCTATTTTATAATACAAGCCGAGAAACTTAGAGTTAA
The DNA here is from genome assembly GCA_025762735.1 of Platanus orientalis. Taxonomy (NCBI): domain Eukaryota; kingdom Viridiplantae; phylum Streptophyta; class Magnoliopsida; order Proteales; family Platanaceae; genus Platanus; species Platanus orientalis. Next base: position 9,564 of record JAOXJP010235332.1, on the reverse strand, counting down.
TCAGATGTTGGCTGTGTTAAATGGTTGAAATTAACAAGTCTATCAGACTTGGAGTTTTAGCCCCCACTCATAAAATAATAAACTAGCCTCTAAAAAATGGCTAAGTAATTTGTTCAACGAATTTTGCCTCATACACGGCTCGAAATTCGGTGTTACAACATTCATCACCATAAGATTGATATTCCATCCCCATTTATACAAGGTCTGACATTCTAAACAAATTGCATGTAATTGGATAAAATCAACAAATAACATAGTTTCCAAATATTTGAAATCTCATAACTATTGAATTACATTCCATAAAATAAGACTAACCATAATCCATGAAACTAAATGATCCAACCTCAAAATAAATATGTCTTCATATAAAATCCAAAACAAATAAATGAATTGGACTAAATGATAAAATGTCTCAAATCTCTATAAACATAAATAATGAAACTAATCTATAGCTCCAACGCCTTGCCCTAATGAATCCTTAACGTTGTGCTATCAAACCTCATCATCATTTAAAAGATGTTGTCAATTCAGGATAAGCTTGACATGCTCAATAATCAAGAAAACATACAAACTATATAGAATTATGGATCAAGGCAAGCACGAATATTTTCTAATTGAAAAACATAAATGCACAACCGATATTCATATGTATTATAAGAAAAATAGGTTGAATGATACAATTCTAATACAATCTTTTAAACAAGTTGGAAGTATGTTTGATTTCATATTATGGAATTACAATAGTAATGGACATAACTAGAACAATTAAGACAATCACATTAAGTACTTATAACTAATTCAGAACATAACAAATAAGAAGTTGAAATTGATAGTAGAACTAAGTTAGAACAGAACATGTAAACCTTGTAGCAAGGCTTTTAATAGTTGATACCATATACTCGATGATATGGGTTTAATAGAATAACTCGCACGCACACTCCAGTGAGATGGGACTACTATCAAACCCCTAGTAGTGAGGAATCCATATAACAGTTCACACCATATTCCTGATGAGGTGGATACCATCAAATATTTCCCTTGATGGTAAGGGTGACCTCATTATAGATAAATATTTCTCTTATTAGATTTCTTTCAAAATAGTACAGAACTTGTAACATAATACGTTAAAATAATCAGATCCAGAACAATTGCAAATAACGATGCTGACTGGTTGACCCTCCTAAGCACATAACTAAAGAGTTATTTTTAAAAATAAGAACACTGTTTATCATAACAAAACAAATTAATATAACATTTAAAAATTAATCAAAACCTCTGTTTTAATACTATTTTAAAACTAAAATCCTTGCAAATCATTGTATAAACAATACTGAAAAATCCCAATCTTTTGAAATCAACACATAAAACAAATACTTGGAAATCACTTTCTCTTTCAAAACAATTGAAATCTAAATCTAAACAATTAGTCAAGTGAAAAAAATCTCTTTTGAACATTTCTCTAAAAGAATAAAATCTAACCTATTTTCCAAACCCTAAATCAAATATTTTAAAAATAGAAAAAACCCCAAAATTTCATATAGAATTACAAATCTTCAATAGAAAACATCATTTATCCAAAAAAAAAAACCTAATGAAAACAAGTATACTTTGCATTTTTACTTACAAAATAGTAGTAGGAATCATTATTCGTCTAAAACCTAAAGAAGAATGAGCAAAATCCATAGGTTCACTTACAAAACATTATTCCAACATTCTAAGAACCTAAAAGAATTAAAAAATGAGGCATAGTATGTATGCTTACTTATAGATTGATTCGAAATCACAAAACTTTAAATCTTTCCCCAAAATCCCAAAACTCCTTTAAAACTTGGCTTTCTTCTTTGTTCTTCCTCTCTTCCTCTTTCCTTGTGTTTATGTCTCGATTTTAGATGAATTCTATTGTTTACATAGACCTTGCAAGAGTCCTAAGAGAAGAAAAGCCCTAATTATATCGAAAATGCAAGTTTCCAAAAATTTCAAAAATCTTGTCTCTACACAATTCGAGCGCTTGAGTCTAACCATCAAGTGCTTGGACTCCCAATTTTGATCACTCGATTGGTCACTTTGAACGCTTGGACTGAGGTATTTTTAGGCTCCCAAATGTACTTTGAGTTTGAGTGCCCAAACCTTCCTGACATTTCCCAGCTCAGACACCTTGCATGAAACCCTCATAACTTCTTCTTGTAAACTCTGATTCACTCTTCGTTTGTTGTGTTGGACAATAGAATCATAGATCTTTCTAAAGGTGTATAGTTTGCAAGCTAATTCACATGAAATTGATATAATTTTCACTTTAAATTTACTCAAAATAATTAATCATTGATTCTACAGGTTCTTACTAAGTGCATGCAAACATGTGTGGGGTGTTACAATTTACACTGACATGGTATCTCTCCATTTAGATATGAGCATGTCCATATACACATTTTCACTTAAATATGGATTTGAATCATCTCCTAAATGGAGAGATATAATGTCAGTGCCAATCAAAACGTAATCATATGCCTAACAAAGGGTCTCTTGGTAAATATACAAGGGTCAAATAAGGGTTTTATGATAAATACACAATAAATAAATATTTTTGTATTTATCAAAATACCCTTCATGAGGCATTGAGTTGCATGCTTGGAAGGAATCAAAGTGATGTCTCTCCATTCAAATTGAAGATAATTCAAACCCCACCCCACTTTTAAGACTTATCAATGAGCTTAGTTTTGCTAAACTCAACTAAAGCTTGTCATGAGTTTGATGTGCCCAACTTAGTTTTATAAAGGAGAGCTAGGATTAAGATTGGCTCGGCTCATAGATTTAGAAGTGTTTTATGCGAAGACATATTTAATTTCTTTTCTTAAAACATTAATAAAAAAAATCGGCATTGATGGTTGTTGATTCTTCAACACACTCCATTGGTTTTTGAATCAACCATTGATAATTTTGAATTCTATAAAATTTAATTTAGGCTCCGTCTAGTTGCCATGAATTGGATAGAAAGTAATAGAAAAGAAACTCTCACAAGATAACAAAAGAAAAGAATCATGAGAAAACCAACTATTCATGGCAACCAGACAAGGCCTCTAAGTGGCAGTAATGTACAAGTCATATATGCAATATAAGAAGTTGTTTTGTGACATATATATATTTTGTAATAAAAAATTTCTTGACATTTTACCATTGAGAGAGAGAGAGAGAGGCTCAGCTTTGCTTGCTTCAATCAAGGCTCATGATGAGCCGAACTCCAAATTGAATTGAAGTAGCTTGACTCATTGATAACCTACTTAAGAAAATGATCAATGTTTCAATATTCATTTCTTACCTAGCAAGTAATACACTATCCAGGAGGGATAGAAACAAGCTGCAACTAGATTAGTGTTTAGAAACTCGGATCGGTCAGGTGACTCAGAAGTTTACTTATCCGAGTTACTCGGTAACTCATTCCCAGTTACTAGCTAGTCTATACAAAAATATTTTATATTTTAAAAAACATGTAGTAATACAATATAAATACATAAAAATGGTAAAAAAAATATAGGGGAAAAAAAGAAAATACAAGAAAAACATGATTAACACATAATTAATATTAATTTTAAGTTAACATCTTAATAAATCAATCCAAACTTAAACCCAAAAACTCATTTAGATAGCCATAAAACCATCAGCCAAAATCTATCTCCTAAAAGTTTATTGATTCCTAATAGAAGTGAAGGAACCTATTCCTCCTTCCCATCCCATGATTGTAACCCTCACATCAATTCAATCCAAATCTATTAGCTCATCTACTTCGTCAGCTTCTTGAGTCATTTTCATATCTTATTCAAACAAACCTAATCATCTTCTGCATTTTCAACCAATACATTATCAAGTATGACTAGATCATAGCTAGAACCATTTCTCATCAGTACTTTATCTTGCGCTCTCAAATTATAATGAATGTACACTAGGTTTTCCAGTTTTTCTTATTTCAAACAATTTCTCTTTGTATGAATTCGATCAAAAGTACTTCAATTCCTTTCACTTGGAGATGATGATGAATTTGACTTAAATCCTTATGGAAATTCATTGGAGATTCGGACAAGACAAACCATAAAATTCCCACAAAAAAATTGAAAATAAAATATGATCTAATAGTTATTAAAGTATAATCTTAATGCATAAACTTGAAATATATTATATATTTAAAGAAATTGTAATAGATTGCATACCGGGTGATACTTTAGTTCGACCTTTAATTGCCAACTCTGTCCCAAATGAGCCAAAAGCATTCACAAATGTTCTAATATGCAAGATTCAAAATTCAAACAAAAAATTAATTTAGTGATATCCTATAGGTTATATAGTAAAAAATATATAAATAATATCTCATCAATAGCAAGTATCTATTTATTTTCATCTCTCTCTAGAACACTATTTGTAGCTTGCAAGCTAAGTTGAATATTCGGATCTTTATTAACATCGGAGAGATATCGTATTGCAAGATTAAGAAAGCAGTTGACAAGATGTAAATGATGATAAAACTTGGTCTCAAGTTTTCTATCAATTATTTTCCAGTACTCCATATAAGAAGATTCACCATTCCCACATATCTTAGCAATTACAAGTTTTGCTTTCCCTAAAGCATCGTACACATATCCCATGGTAGGTATTTCTTCTCTAACAACCAAGTGTAAGACTTTTACAAGTGGAGCAACAACCTTTGTAAAGTTTCTAACTGTCTCTAAAATGTAACATCCAAAAAAAACTTCTTTTCTTCAAATCCTTCTTTCGACTTTGCAAATGACGAGGTAGCCCATTCCTCATCCCAAAAAATTTTCTTCAAACAACATTGCTAATTAAAATAAGAAAAGAAGGAAAGATATTAAAAAAATTATATAATTTGCATTAAAGAAAAAACACAACTTTAAACTAGAAGAAGTAAAATAACATACATATTTAAAAATTAAGTAATAAACACTTACCAACTCTAGAAGGTTTTCACCTAGAATAAAATTTGTTGCGAATCGTGTTCGTCCAGGTCTAACAATTTCTTCCTATTGGTAAACTTCCTCATCATGCTTAACACGTGACCATGATTATAGATGTACTTAACGGCCTTCTTTGCCAAATCAATTAAATCCTCAATGTGTTCTAATTTTCAAATTTATTTTAACATCAAATCCACACAATGAGCAACACATGGTGTCCAAAACAAGTTTTTCTCCTCTTCTACATCAACAACCTTCCTGCAACGGCATAGCTTGCCTCGTTGTCTATAATCAACATTATTTTCACCCATGGTTTTAACAACCTCACCTAATAACCTAAAAATATTTTTTACATTTTTATCACCCCTGAGATATCTACAGATTTGATGAACATGGCTCCACGAGGACAGCAAACCAAAAAATTTATTAATATCCTTCCCCTCTGATCTTTCCATGCATCAGATACAATAGAACAACCTGTATCTGACCAAGAATTCATATTCTCATTAAAAGATTCATTTAAAAGATTCTTTTCTTCTCAAAGGGGTCCACTCAATTCATATGGTGTAAGAATTTTGTAACCAGGACCATAAGCCCCAACTGTTCTAAAGCTTTAACAAAATAAGGAGAATCTGTAGCATTAAAAAGGATTGATGCATGATAAAACCATTTCACAATAGCTTCATTCACATGTTTTCTCAAAGTTTTAACATTCATACTCGTCGCTATCAACATTTAAGATGATTTTGAGGTATCAGTCACCAGACTTTTTCCCTTATTTCTGGTTGTTCTACCATCACCATCATCATCTTCATCTATCTCAATTCCAAAAGATCCCATGGAATCCTTTACTTCTTTTCTTTTCCTCCTCCCCAAACCACTATCTTTCATATAATTTTTCATATCTTGACAAACTTCCTTTGGGGCATTTGTACAAATTCTAACATCACCAGTGATCTTGGCAATGTTGTTTGAAACAATTGATTCCTCTAGGCACACACATTCCACAATAATTACATCTAACCTTCTTCTTATCTTTTGTAATTGGAATACCATGTTTCCAACCAGGGTCCCTCAAATTATCCATACTTATACTTGTAGAGGTAGTTGAAGGAGAAGGAGATTGAAAACTTAAACTAACAATATTACCTTGATAAAAATAAGACAGTAAAACACTTGTTAAGATTTTTTATTAAAAAGAAATGCATTTGATAAAATGATAATCACGTTCACTACAAGATTATAGCACTTCAAATATTTATAAAACGTGTAGAAAAAAAAAAAGATTAAGATCATACCAGAAGATTCCATTAGTGCTTGTACTACCAAAAACTTGAGACTTTAAAACCTATCAAAAAGTAGTCAAATATGGCATTAGGAAAAATACATCAATTAAATAGGAAGAAAATTAATTTAATAACTATGTTAATGGTTGAGGATGCAATGATAAGAGAAACAAAAGGAATAGAACCAAGTAATCCATAATATAAAAAAAAATCATCAATTGAATAGAAAAAATCAATCCAAAAAAACATAATCTTATTCCATAATTGGAATTAGCATAAAATTTGTATAAATGACAAGGTGAAAAACAACGAAAATTAAAATATTGGACAATGTTCTATATTTTATATATGATATTCAAACAATTCAATTATATATGAAATAATGGAACTTCAAATAGATAAGACATTACACAATTCAACAATTTTTAGTCACATTTGTCATATATGATATTCAAATATCAGTCCTAACCTTGTCAGGTTTGCACATAGTGAGTAACTTGGCCAAGTTTTCTTGGTTACCAGTAAGTTTTAAAATAGAGAGCCAGATTCAACTTTAGCTATCAGCTGCGCGAATATTTAGAATAGCCCAAGCCTTAGAAAGAAGTTAAGATCCTCTCTTACCCGCAACTATTCTTGCGACTAGGAGATGTGGGCACCTATCCCAAAAAGTGATATTTAGGGTACTCGTCTGCCTCTCCGAGCCACAAGAATACAAGTGGGCAGGAGAGGATCAAGCTATTCATCTGTCTCATTTCTTTTTAGGCTAGCGAATGCAGAGTATCCACACCAAGTAAAACTCTTCATCTAACTCAAAGGCTATGTTTGGATTTGTGGAATTAGGGGGCGGAATTCCCATTTCAACATTTGAATGGTGCAAAGGCGGAATTATTGAATTCCATGTAGAATTAGAGCACTGAAATTGGAGGCCAAATCTACGAAAACAAAATCTTTGAGGGAGAACAGTCATTTCTCATTTCCTCTTGACTATGCATTCGTAAAGTAGGAAAGGACTGATCTTCATCGTCAACCCTAGTAAACCATCTTCGATATTAGCGTGTACAATAGTTTCCTCTCTTATTGATGAAGCATTTTTATCGCCGATGAAACCCATTTGGTAAGTCTCCCTTGCACAATTTCTCTCGCCCCCTCATATCAATGGGTCTGTATCCATTATCACCACTTCATCTCTCTTGCCAACTATGAGATGGCTATCTACCTAGATCTAGGGCTTTCCTCTTCTTCTTCCTCTCCCCTGCCCTAGATTTATTGTATTTCAGAAAAATTGAAATCCATTTGCAAGAGTTGCTTCTTGAGCAGAAGCATATTGTCCCTACAGTAATTAAAGATCAAGGACTTGATCAAGGTGACCATTTTACAACAAAATTGCATTTGTGGCACTAGGGAATGGAGGGTTATGAAGTTCTTTTCAATCAATGCTTTCAGCTTATTTAGATTAAGTCCTATCCAGTTGAACTGAATCCGGCTTTGATTATGGTGGGAAGAGACCCAAATCCAGATCTAAATCTAATAAGTACCCATGTTCCAGAATCTAATCAACTCATCTTGTAGATGAAATATAGCCTCTCTCTCTGTGGTTTCAATTGTACATGTGAAGATTACCACTCCTTGTTTTGTTTGCTTTCTACAGGCTCTCCTCTTATCCGGGCATCATCTTCCTTCTCATCAACAGGCTTCTCTCTCTAACACACATACACATTTCTGCCCCGTCTTCCTTATCTCTTTCATGACTCATTTCTAGTCTCTCATCATTTTCTCTACCTAAGCATTCTCTATCTCTTGATCCCTTCATATCTCTTTCTCTCCTATCTCAACTCAAGTTGAAGAGGGTTTTCCAAATTTTCTGATCTTGTTTCAATTCTATTTTTTTTCTTCATATTTTCATATTTAAGGTTGTATATATCCTTCGAAGTTTCTCCAAGATTTTTCGAAATTTCAGATTTCATGTAAGTATTTATATTTTATATTTTTAAATATTCAGTTTTCATGTGAATTTATAGTTCCAATTCCACTCATTTAATCTGAGCATCCAAATGACAAAAAATTCAAATCTATGGAGTTGAATTATGTGGTTTTCAATTCTACAGAAATCAACTTCACATGGTAATTCTAAATCCACAAATCGAAACACAACCAAAAGGTGGAACTCCATGGAAAGCTTCTTCTTTTTTTCGTTGGTGATCATTTCCCTTTTGTACATATGTAAGGAAAAACAAATAGAAAAGGAAACTTTATCTCTCCTTTTTGTAATAAGAGACAATGGAGATTATGATATTTTCTTTTAGGAATGGCCACTCAGGCCCGCTGTCACCTTGGGAGCCTGTACTATCCGAGGTGGCCAACATCAGCGCATTCTATTGTAGAATTGTTGTCCATGGGGTCTTAAATCTCAGCCACTCCTTTTTTTGTTGTTGATAATTTCGGAAATATAATAATTAAAGGACTGAGACATCCAAAGAGTTAACATCAACTAAGTACTCTACCTCCAATTAGGAGGGAAGCAGGACCATCCAAGTTTCATTAGACTCACCACACAATCCATGATAGGCTACGACATGACAGACTCCATAATAGCTTTACAATCCTTCAAAATACACAAACAATCATAGGAAAAGTATTCTAACCTCTAATAAGGGAAATGACTTCAAAAGAATCGCCTTCAACAATAACATTCTTAACTAATATGTAGATAGAGCTGTCTTTTAACAGCAAGACACTCAGCAATATAAGATTCACAGGATTAGTATCCCTGAAAAAGCAATCATAACAACCCATTTATCATCCCAAAGAATACAACCCACACCAGCCATAAAAGAGTTCACAGCTTTAGTACCTCTCTCAGCCACTCCTTGAGAGACGTCATACCCTGTCATCGCCCTGAAGAGGTACACTTATGAATAATTATGAATTTAATTTTGTATATATATATATATCTAACTCTCACTCATCTACCCCATCAGGAGGAGGACGGATTTAGTAAGACAAGAGTGGCTAAAGTTGGAATGACACCAGGGCTGACACATCAGCACAGAAAAAGTGAAATATACTTTTTGGGGAATTTTTCACTTTTTGGCAGTGATGTGTTGACCCTGATGTCATTCCAACTTTAGCCACCATCTAAGTTGTCTTACCCAATCCATAAGAAGAAAAGAACTTCCCAAAATGGGGATCAGTTTATGGACGCTTCCCTTAACAAACGTTCATCACTGCTTCTTGTCAGGGGCTGACACATCAGTGTTGAAAAGTGATTTTCACTTTTTTGGGGGGTGTATATTCACTTTTTGGCGCTGATGTGCCTGCTG
>JAOXJP010235331.1:0-10030 GCA_025762735.1 Platanus orientalis | reverse complement strand
ATGGGGCCTGGTGAGATGGGGGGTGTGGTGAATACTTTTGGGGGTGCTACTAGTCCATCCCCTCTTCCTGGGACTTGTAAATTCCAAGTCATCGTTTTTTTTTCTTTAATTTTCACAACCTTTTTTTATAAGAAAATGACATTTTAAACCGTATTAATCTGTTAGATTCTTTCTTCATAGCTTTCCCCTATTTTTCTCGGGAGTGGCTTTTTACACCTATCAATTTTCTAAGTCCCCCTCACTTATTTTTATTTATTTTTTGTTCTTCCTTTTATATCCCTTCCCCAACCCCCTCCCTTACCTAAAATATCCCTCCCCTCCCTCTTTCTCAAGTCCCCACCCCAACGACCCCTTCGATGCCGGCAATGACCCCTTCGGCGGCAACCCACCCCCTTCCTCCCTCCATCTCCCGCACCCCCTCTCTCTCTTTCTCTCCTCTTCCTCTCACCCCCTCCTCTCTCTCTCCCTCTCCTCTTTTTTTTTTCTTCTTTTTTCGGCGACTTGTTAGAACTGCAAGCCTGAATGGGGTCCTTCCATTCGGACTTGCAGGTCCAGCCCGAACAAGTCACCGCAAAAAAAAGAGGGAGAGGGGGAGAGAGAGAGAGAGGGTGCTCGGGCATCACATTTGCCGGCACAAAGTGGAAGACGGTGGAGGTGTGGGAAGGAGGGGTATTTTAGGTTGAGAAGGATTAGGGGAAAAGGTAGAAAAGGAAAAAAAATGAGGGCAAGGGGGACTTAGAAAATTGATCGGTGTGAGTAGAAGCTCCCTTTTTCTCAAGAAGCACCATTTCCTGAACAGAAAAGTCGGTGTCTTAGTATTCTCATTCTAGTACGTCTTCTTCCTTTTCTCTCTTTTGGACTTCTTTATTTATACGTGAGACAAGTAGACAACTCAAGAAACTCATACACAAGAAAGCAAAAATCTCGTCCAGATCTAGTTCTCAATAGTACTCTTAACTGTCTTCCAGATTTTCATTCTCACACCTACTCATTCATGGTATTTCTCCAGATGAAGAAAACCCATCTATAAGATTGTTTATTTGTACTTGTTTCTTAATACTTTTTGACAGATTTTCTTCTCTGCACACTCAGGCAACCTCAGTGGTGCAAGAAGCTCTCTTTCTACAACCTTCATGACCATTTCCTGCTTTTTCATTAAGCCTACCAAAACAACATCTACCTTGGTATATTACAATTCACTGGTTTCACCATATTAACAAGTGCACAGGAAAGATACCCTTCTAGCGTCCCCCCCCCCCCTCTCTTCTGTTACTCTATAAAAGTAAAGAAAGAATATCCAATCTGGGTTTGTTGATTTGAGCTTAACAAGCTTCTCTTTGAAAGGATGGAATCCGAAATAAAGCGTATTTGGGCACCTGGACCTGTGATAGTAGGTGCTGGGCCTTCAGGGCTAGCCACAGCTGCATGCCTTAAAGAAAAAGGAGTCCCTGCATTGATCCTCGAGAGAGAAAATTGCTTAGCCTCCTTATGGAAACTGAGAACTTATGATCGTCTAAGACTTCACCTCCCTAAGAAATTCTGTGAGCTCCCTCATATGGAGTTTCCCCCAGAATTTCCTGCATACCCAACAAAGCTACAGTTCATAAATTACTTAGAATCCTACGCTAAGCACTTTTCGATCGAGCCCATGTTTAGGGAGGACGTTCAATGGGCTAAGTATGATTCAACCATGGGGCTCTGGAGGGTGCGAACCCATGAATTTGAGTTTGTTTGCAGCTGGCTCATTGTGGCCACGGGGGAGAATGCAGAGCCCTTGTTGCCGGATATCACCGGGATTTCGGATTATCAGGGACGGTTCCTGCATGCTAGTTTGTATAAAAATGGAGCTGATTTTAAAGGAGAGAAGGCTTTGGTTGTGGGTTGTGGGAACTCAGGCATGGAGATAAGCTTGGATCTATGTAATAATGGTACCCAGACTTCTATTGTAGTCAGAGACAAGGTAATAAGTTTATTTATTTTTTATTGTTAGTAATTGACTTCTCTTGTTTCCCTGTTTAGGATCCTAACTACCTACTGTCTGTTTCTATTCTTGACTTGAATGAACTTGAATGAAATCTTGTCACCAAGTTCACTGGTTTGTTACTGTGGATATTCCAATCGTATGGTTGACTTCATGTTTTAATTCGTTATCCTTGTCTTCCATTTTGTTCCATTCTTTTATGGGGAGTTCATGTTTTACTTTTGTTTTAACCTTTTTCTTAAATCTTAAGATTTGCCACCTTTTCTTTTTTTTTAAAATTTTTTTTCTATAAAAGGGGCTTTTGGTTTCCTTTTTGGTATTTTAATTAATTCTGTACATCTTGCTAGGTTTTTGTTTCAGAATATTATTTCTATTTTATTGGTTTCCCCCTCTTTTACATCAGAAGTGTATATATGTTCTATCACATAGCACTTTATGCCCCTTCCTAACATTTACACTTCTATTCTAACTTTTTTTTAAATTTGTTGGGACGTACACTTCTATTCTAACTGACACAGTTTTTTTTTTTTTGTCTGGTTTTATTTGTTTGTTTATTGTTTTTTACATTTTTAGTGGGAGTAGAACTTTTTCTAACATTACTTTTCTACTTATGGACTTCATTCTTCTTATTCTATTACCCTCCACCCAAAAGAAATAGAAAAAATCAGCTCAAGAAAATGTCAGCTGCAAGGTACTATACGAACACAAAAAGACAATTTTTTTTGTTCTTTTAAACGTTTTTTTCTTTTTTTTGTCTTTTTTATAGGTTTTATTTATTTATTCATGCAGTAGCTTACAGTAGGGAAATTTGTTTGAGCTGATCTTTGATACCAGAGAAATTGTTACTATGATATTGATTCCATTTTTGCAATTTGTCTTTATTAATATCTATTTTTATTTTCTTGCAGTTGCATATTCTGCCAAGGGAAATGCTTGGGATATCAACATTTGGTCTTTCGATGTGGTTACTCAAGTGGCTTCCTCTTCAAATGGTAGATAGGTTCCTTCTCATCTGTTCATGGTTGGTTGCTGGAGACACACGGCAACTTGGGCTTGAAAGACCCCAAGTTGGGCCCCTTGAATGGAAGAAAACTACTGGAAAGACCCCAGTTTTGGATGTCGGTACTCTAGCAAAAATTAAGATTGGTCAAATCAAGGTATTTACTAGCTTTTGTTGATTAAAATTTTGTTAACCATCAATAGTAGTTTACTTCAAGAAAAAAATATTTTTAATTCAAATTAAGTTTTACAACAGAATTACTTAATCATGATCCTAACCTACACATTAAGAGGCTCAAAATGAACATTTATGTATATGTATGTATTTTATTTACATCGTTTATATCTAATTCTTTATGGTGTCCTCAGGTGGTTCCCGGTATACGGAGATTCACAACCAGAGGGGCAGAATTTGAGAATGGAAGAGTAGAGGAATTCGATTCAGTAATTTTAGCTACTGGTTACAGAAGCAATGTACCTTCATGGCTTAAGGTGAAATGGAATCCCATGTAAATAAGAAAAGCAAACATGATTTTTTCTTCAATTTTGGGTACTAAATGATCAAACACAGTTACAATATCGTCTCATCTTTATCCAGACATTGCCCATGTCTCACCAGTGCATCAACTAGGCAGCTCAATTAGTGGGTCACCTCTTTGATGTGGCACAGTCCAAAATTAGTATCAACTGGAAGATCTTGACCCTTACTGATTTATAACTGAAACTTGGATGGCTATCAAGAAATAGGAGAAGTTATAAAAAAAAAAAGTCTATTCACACAAAGAATTTGATTATTTGGATCTTGAAAAGTTAGGAGCAACTAGGGGACATAATATTTAACAGTAATGCATTTGCACAGATGTCTGCCTATTTTTTCTGTTACCTTTGCCTTATTTATTATTATTATTATTATTTTGAAGGAGGGAGAGCTCTTTAGCAAGGATGATGGCTATCCAAAAACATCATTCCCCAATGGCTGGAAAGGCAAGAAGGGGCTTTACAGTGTAGGGTTTAGCAAACAAGGCTTGTCGGGTGCTTCTATGGATGCCCAGAGAGTTGCAGAGGACGTTGCACGAGAATGGAACTCGGAGACAAGGCATTTGCAAGCCGAACTATAACCCATATGGAACTAAAGGCATCATATCAGCGCTTCCATGTCCATACTCAAACTTCTCTTGTTTTTATCAACCATATGGGTATCCACTCTGTAATTCATTACTCTTTTTTGTGAAGCTCAGCCTAGACAGTACATGTAAAATCCTTTTTTCCAAAGACAGTAATGGATTGCTTTTGGTCTTTCCATATGAACGACTAATCTGATCAGTTGACTGTGCAATTTGTTGAAATATAATAAGTATATTAACTCTAACCTCTCCTATATACTTAAGGTTTTAGGATTAATAGATGGTTAATTGCTTTATTTAGGTCGCTTGGATTCTATTATATTAGCTTTGGGGAGCGATAAAATGATGTTCAGTTAATCTCCAATCAGTATTTACTGAAGAATGAAATACCTTGAGTTTTATTATCATATGGAGCTCAATCCATAATCATAGATTGAGAACGTGGGTACATATTTCAAACTTTTTATTATTTGATTTACTAAACGTAAGGACTTTATTTCAATATTTCTAACACATAATAAGTAAATAATGTTCCACAAGCATTCTGTGTCTGCAGCCCAAATTATGGTTTTTCCCATGCTGTCCTAAGATAAGTTGTGAGTTATAGCACTATCCAATTGGGCTGTAGCTTCAACCCCATATGCTTGCAGTCAGTGAAACCATATTAGGATGATTTATATATTAGTAAAGGTATATATACTTTGTACATCTTCCCCTTTTCAGTTATAAATCTCTCTCCAAGATCCAGAACTAAAGGCTGCCTAGGGAATCCACCAAAGAAATCAGAACCATAGAAGCCTGAGGTTTAAGAAGCATTTTTATGCACCTTACAGTGCAAGTCTTCCATTTTACTTCAACTGTGTTTTGAGTTTCCATGCATTTGAGCGGCATTGCACCATTTGTAAAGAGAGAGCCGCAAAACAGCAATATCACCAGCTTAGCTAATAAAGTCATACTTTTTGTCAATACTTTTTGGTGCTTGGATGCCATTCCATGTTTGTCTCCATCCAAAAAGGGTCTTCATTCATTCGAACCTGATATTACGTCACATCGCCACAATCGCCTTCATGTCATATATCACACAAAAATGGTCCTACAATTACTCTGTCAAATAATTGGGTCTTATAGGTCCCAATCATTGAAAACCTCCTAGCTACTAGCCTGGTCCCTCGCAGCTTAACAAAGTGATCTACAAAGCAACATGGAAAATATCCTTACTACATCCAAAGCTCCGTGGTCCAGTCAATCACCTCTTCAAATAATTGCAGGGCCCTATAGTTATCAAAAAGCTTTTTCTAGGCTTTTACCTATTGGCGCCCTTTTTTAGGAGTGGAAGTCACCCTTCATTCCTCATTTTCAATCTCTTCTTCCTTGTCCTCTCATGTTTAGAATGTTATGAAGAAGATTAATAAGAAAATATTGGAAAGACATTCTATCTATCATTCCTATTTATTCAAAATCATAGTATCTAAAGAGTGCCATGACCAATCAGTCATTTAATTGTCATAAAATAGGAGAATAATTAGAGAGTAGTTGTTAAGATCCAAAGGTTAAGAGCTTAGCCTAACGCGTTTTCATCATTTCTAGGGCTTTTGACGTATGATTAGGTTTAGAGTTTATGGTTAGGTATGTAACAATTGATATTAGAGTCAACACCATGTACTGAGTTTGAGTGAATTGTTATGGTGTGGAAAATGTTATCTGAATCAGAGTAAAAGCCGTTACAAAATGTAGAAATGGCTACTTGACTAGAGTGAAAACCGTCACATATGGAAAGGGCTTCCTAGATGAGAGGCCGGAATGAGTGCCACCATAGAGTGAGCCGTTGAGATGTTGGCTATGGAACATGGTAGAATGTTACGATCCCAAAGGTTAAGAGTCTAGCTTAACAAGTTTCCTTTAATCTTAAGGCTTTTGGCGTATTGGTTAGGTTTGTAATAGTAGTATAGGTGATTTATTTGATCATTGATCTGACAACCTAACAAGTGCACCATATCACGGATTGGTAAACATAACTGCGAATCAATCATCTGGTTTTGGATGTTTGCTGAAGTTACAGATGATGGTCCACAAAAATTATACTAATCCATGGTTAGGATAATTGATTGACATGATTCATGTAATGACAATACGTGAGGCGGCCTATTGCTTTTAAGAACCTTGACCCATGAGCATCTGCATTGCCTTCTCAGTAGAGGCCCACATGATATCCCCAAATTATGGTAGAACTAGGGATCTTGCCAATTCCCAGTTTAAGAGATCCCACCTCTTTAAACATGGGAAGAAGAAAACAAATTGAAGATGTGGTCTGCAAAATAAGACAAAAGTTTGATCTTTTACCAAAAGAGGGTATATTAGAATAAATGTTGTTTTTCGAATGATAAAGTTGCAACCAAGGACCAACAAAATTATTTAATCATTGGATGTAAAAAATTAGAATATATTAATCAGTGTGTCCTCTTTCTCCAGAAACTAGTGAGTGACTTCAAGATCTGAAGGTGGTATAGAGTTTGCATTAATCATTGATATAGAAAGGTGGAGAACATACCCATCTCAATGGGAAAGGTTTATAGTTATCCCAAAAATAAAAAATAAAAATAAAAACAGAAAGAAAGAAAGGTTTATCATCTCTTTTATGGCCACATGTAATTGAGGCTCTCCTTCCTTTCTGATAACTAGTATAGAAACTTAAATGGACTTTTGTCCCATGAAAGGAGGCATTAAAAGGTCTACAAGAAAGTAGTTGCAACGAGTTCTTTTTCAGTGATCCTGCTGCATGAATGAGACACCAAAGCTGATATGTACCCCACGATAGATACATACACTTACTCATCGATCAGGATCGTCCAATAAACGGGGAACCTCTTGGGAGGGCCATAGCCTGAGATATACCTACCCACATGCTCCTATTCGTTAAGACATCACCTTCTCTTGCAAGAGAGCCGAAAGTCGGGCAATTGAAAATGATTTAAGTCATCAACTCAGGTTAGCTGGTATTCTAATGAGAATCTCTTTAATAGTAAGTATTCAGAAAATTTGGAATTCGGCTCTCTATGGGTGTTAGCTGCATGGACCAATGACATTTGGTATTTTCCAGTTCATTCTTTTAAAATAGGTCTTTTTCATGGGAGTTTTACATTGATAGCAATCAACCTACTCACAGGGAAATCAGAAAACCCATTTGAATAGGCACTTGTTTTAAAAAATTATGTCTCAATACAATTCTATGAAGGATTTTGGAGAAACCAGACTTTAAGAATTGATCTCAAAGATAAGATTGGGGGAATACACCTGGAACTTTGTCAAATGAACAGCCTAGAATGCAATCCTGTTTATATACCTCAGTTACCATATAAATTATTCCAAGTAAACTTTCAACCACAACAGACTATCTTGAGCTGAGTGAAAGCTAAACCATCCCAAGCCCTTCTACGCAGAAATGTACAAGATACGTTTATACAGATTAGTGCATACAAGATCTTTCGCATTATATGTACAAGAAGAGCACATACTGAAGTTTCATAGAAAGTGTTGAGCGTTATCTACGTACTCATTTATTGGAGACAGAAATCTGGTGAAGAATTTGTTGCTAATAAGTCAGTGTATGGATGGGCACATTCATGTTTGATGGGGTTTGGCCCCATAAAATTAATGTGATAAAGAACGACACCGCCATGGATGTCCGTACCAGAGAGCTCACATGTGCCATGTGCCATGGTCCTGTTGTTATCAAAGAGGCATATTCTTCTCTGCAACTCAATTTCCATCACGATCCCCCCTCCCCCCTCCCCCCACAAAGTTTTGAAGTCAAAACACTTGCTTATTGCTCATTGCTCGATCTTAAGGTCAATTTTAGCAATCAGTGATGCTGATTTGACATCCAAAAAAACCTTTTGTTTTGTCTAACTACTTCAGCCAGCCTTATCAGGAGAGGGAATCTGAAACAAATCTGTTGAACCCCCCTCTAATCAAGGTATTGGTCCAGGGTCCCGACCGTCCTTATTAATGCATTAAAAGTCAGTCCTAGATTTGGTTTGGCTTCGACCATAAGGTTCCCCTACCGATCAAACAATAAAACAATCATCCCTGCACATGTGCCTTCATTGTAGCTTCTAGTAACATGATCATATCTAGTAATTCTCAAACCAGATTATTTCAATGTAAATCCCATAAAAAAGCAAGAATAATTTTTTTTATTCAGGACCCATGGAAAGTACTTCTACAACCACTGCTGGCAATTTTGTTAACATAGTTTGATGTGGAAACAATAATATTATCAAGATAAAACTCAAAAGTAGGTTACTATAGTTCTGAAAGACTTCTATGCTGTCTCCTTTAGGTTCATTAGAAGAGCAGCAAACAAATTAAAACCTAATATCGCAGACCTTTGGATTGAATAACTCTTGTTTTTGGATTTCCCTGTCTCACGGTTGGTTGATAAAAGCTCTTTCTGATGATGTAGAGGAGCTGTGCTTAGCCACCCTTTTTGTTTAATTTTCATAGGGGCTAGGCTTACCCTCCCCTTTTGCTTAGTTTTCATATTTCTAATATCCCAAAAAAAAAAAAAAAAATATAGTTTTATACACTTGTCCTACCAGTATTAATAAAATATAATATTGGTATTGGCTCATGATTCTGGATATTTACAGGACAGTGTTTACAGTTTGACTACAAAACAACAGTCTCAATACACTTAACCTAATTTCAAGATTAACTGAAATTCTTAGTTTCGTGATATTGAGACTGTAAGCAAAGAAATCAAATAAATTCTTAGTTTGATTCTAATCCACCCTGTGGGACTACCAAAAATGAAATCAAATAAATCCAAACTAGATCTATGGATTCCGAGGTGCTTTGGGTTATAAACTATTCTATTTACATCTAAAAAACTCCTTGCCACATCATGTCCCAGTAAGGGTCTCAATGGATTTAAATGGTGAAACAAGATTCATGTGGCTGACCCCAAACAGTTGGGATAAGGCTTTGTTGGGTTAAGTATCCTGCCTAATGCGTACAACACAGAGACTTGTGTATGTGCCGCCTCACAAGAGTTCTAGATTTAAATGTAAATGTTATGTGGGGTTATTTAGGGTCTTGTAAGGGGCGGGGTCAAAATTTTTTTAGTTATTTTTAGAGTAATCACATCACTTACTTTTAGCCCAAGTTTTTTTATAGTCAAAACTTTCCCTTTTGGCTTGATTTTGGTGTTATTAGATAGGTTATTTAGTTACCCTTCTAATGAGACCAAAATTGTGCAAATCTGAGGTGATTTGTGAAAGTTGTAGCCAAATTATTGAAGGGGTATCAATAAATGACATGAATAGTGTTTTGGGTTAAAAAGTCAAAGTGTGGGACCCACTAATGTGTTGAACTTTTAGTAGTTTTAATTTTTAGGCAAGTAAGCTTTTAGAAAGTTTTATGTTTTAGAAAACCTAGCTAGCAAATTTAAGATTGTTAGAAAGTTTCTAAATTTAGCAACTTTCTTATTGTTTAAGGTTGTAAGCCTATTTAAAAACACCTCTCCCCCATAATTTTCAAGTGCAAAATTGAAGAACTGCATTGAATTATTGGGTGGTTTTCCAAGGTGTGGTTGTGACCATGTTTTCCTCTCCAAGGGTTAATGCCATCTCCTAGGTTCCTCTTTCTCTCCGTGTGGGTTGTAGCACACCGAGGTGCATACGTGAGTACCTCTCACACTCCCTGTCTCTCACATCTTCTCTCTCAAGTATCTCTTTTATCTTCTCATTCGTCTCAGGCTTTTCTTTTCTATCTCTTTCTCTTCTCCTATATTCTTTCTTATCTTCTTCGTCTAATGATTCCCTGCTGATTTTCATCAAAACCTCCATTCAAGAACATTCTACAACAACAACAACAACAGCAACAACAACAAACAACAAACAACCTTATCCCAACTATTTGGGGCTGT
>JAOXJP010235330.1:0-10030 GCA_025762735.1 Platanus orientalis | reverse complement strand
GCATATCTTTTTCCATAGCTTTTCCAGGGAGAGCTTCACTAACATCCCTTCGTGAGTCCCATTAAAACTCTCAAGCATAGTCACAAAAAGACTTATAAGCAATCAACTTTTCAAATGAATCAATGATCACCCAATTCAACAAGTACATAACATGTCAATAATAAAAATCTCACAAGAAACTTCAAATAACTTATACAACTTAATCATTAAGTAAACCAAAAACAAATACAAGTGCATAAGTCATCTAAATGGTTCGTATGATTTATAGTTTTTTTTTTTGCATGATCAATTTCCTGCAATGTTTTCAAGCACTTATGCCTGATGTCAATGACTTACATGTCTCCTAACGCAACACATGTGCTAATAGCAGCACCCCTGAGGTTAAAGAAGATACCAATTGCTTGCATACAACTCATGGATAAACCCATTTTCAAACAAAGAGAGTCTTTCTATAAGTTGATACCCATTTTCAAACTCAGACAATGGAAGGAATTTATAAAACATCGAAAGAGTTGACTCTTCACTCGAGAAGGCATTCCGAAAGCAAATCATTTACAAAACCCTGATTCACAAGATCAAGGACAAATTTCAGCCCACCATGCTTTCTCAATCAAAACCATTCTATGTTTTCAAAACCACCCATCTGATATCCATGAGTTACATGTAAGGAAGAGGTATAGTCTTGCCCAAGTCAAAATTAAGGTACTTCCCTCTTTGCTATGTATGGCGAAGCCACACACACCAAAGAAGGGCATCTGTCAGCACCTAAATTTTGACTCGGGCTATTTAATGGAATGAAAGGACGTCAAAGTAGCACTTAGGCATCAAGACCTTAGGCAACCCTAGTTTAGGGAGAGCAAATTGGACTCTAGGAGGTTAGGCATCTTTTATGAAGTTTTTTCTAGATATTTCAATCACAAAAGCATCATCCATATCATACCAGGTGCAACAGATCAACCCAAATACACCATTCTTGGTAAAACCCTAATTCTTCAAGAAGTATCAATGAAACTATGAAGGTCCACAGTTAAGACTACCAAACATAATGCCTTCAAGGTTTTTCAGCCTCTATAAGTCTTCCCACAACAAAGCATCACAAGTGAAAAATTATCATTTTACCCTTTTGCCTTCAAAAGCAAAAAACTACAATTATACACATTGCCTTCAAGATTCTCCAACCTCTATAAGCCTTCACACAGTGAAGCATCATAGGTGGAAAATCACCATTTTATCATTTTTCTTCAAAAGAAAAAAAATTACCATTTTACCCTTTTACCTTCAGGGTTTACTTCTGGACCTTCAAAGGATCCTCAAAGCTTCACCTGTTACCTAAATGGTGTCAAATCAGATCCTACAACCCCAATCTCTTCCCCCTTTGAGGAACTTAAATAAGAACAAGTCTCCTTTAAACCTGGCAACAACCAATCTTCCAATCCCCAATAAACCCTAGCTGAAAAATGACCTTCAAAAAGCTCTTAAAGATTCATCCGACCTCCGAATTTAACAAAGCTAGTGCCCATCTCTCCGTTCTTACCATATCTTTGAAATTCATTTCACCAAAGATGGAAATCCAAAATCTCAAATCCTTTCAATATTTCAAATCTTCCCTGAGGCATTGAAAATTAGTTCTGGCCCCATTTGCTATCTCTTAGTCTAGAATGTTCTCAGCATGTCTGAATCATGATTAGTCAGTACCCCTCTCTCTGGTTTCGTGAGGCCTTCAAAAAGCCCTCTAAGGAACGTGAACTTTCGTGGAACTTATGGGGTCAGATTCCCTCAAATACTCAAAAATGACTTCCTATTTTGAGGTCAAGTGTCACGTACTTGTTCGAGTCCCCAAAATTCACCAAATGTCCAAATCCCAATTTATCAGTGGCCATCTCTTGACGACTCCGAGATCTTCAAAATCCCATCTCCCGCACCCACCTTAGTAATTTACACAACCTCATTCATCACTTTTCACTCAAGTCAGGCCAAGACTTAGTTTGTTTGTATAACGACACGTAGTGAACACCTGAGAACTCTCCCAAACTCGGAATCAGGCAAGGTCGGACCCATATTCTCTATTTTTTTCTTGCCTTCAAAGACTATTTCTCAGACCAAGGGCATTATCCTATAAACTCTAACTCAATCCCATCAGTCTTTAGGGAGTTATTAATGCTCCAAACCCTTAAGCGACCCTCATTCGAAAAATCCTCAGTAGCTGCCCAGGAATCCGTTGGATGAGCTATCAACTCCTATAGACTCCAGAATCTCTAAGCTTTAATAAAACCCAAACCACAATTTTCATAGAAAATTATGGTTCCCACACTGAAATTTCTAGCCAGGGTTTCTCCAGCTGCCCAAAACGGGTTTTAAGCCTAATTTCTTGCCCGAGAATTGAAATTCAAAGCTTGTGGCTAGCAAAAACTGAGGGGCATCTTCCATCTGAAGAAACCTAAGATTAATTTTATCATCTTTCCATTTCCATATTTTCTAAGAGCATTTTAAGTTAATAAAACCCTGATTTTCCCCTCCTACCCTTATCGTAATTCAGTTCTGATTGATTTATTGCGACCAGAATGTCTGAGACTTTGAAAATAGGCATTGAGTTTGTGTGTTTCCGAGCACAAGAACCCAAAAAGCAAGGTAGCCGACAAAGAGGAAATTTTTTCATTAATGAGGTCCATCATTCTAGATTTTAGCTCATTAATGCATTAACATTAGCTCATTAATGCATTCACATTAAGAGCATTAAGTCCTCACCCTTAGATGAGAATCCCTCTTATACACCCCATGTATCATCTCTAAGATCAATTTCAAATATTTATGGTTCTGCAATCTAGCCCTAGATTTGGCATATGCACTTATGGCCCTTGATTGCTTCCAACCAATCAAGAAAGATGGGGTGTTCCCCAAGTATTAATCCCCACCATTCATCCTATGCACCCCATACACCCCTTCTAGAATTCAAATATCCTAATTTCAAATACCCATGTTGCTCCCATATGACCCTAGATTTAGCACATGCACTTTAGACCTTTTATTGCTTCCAACTAATTAATGAGTTTGTGTGTTCCCAAGTTTTTCAATCTCACCATTGATCCCATGCACTCCTATTCTCCCCATTTGAGATCAAAGCTTCTAAATATCCCTAATCCAAATCCCTCCTTCACTTCCTACACCCCCACTTGAGCCTAAATCCCTACCCCAATTAAACCCACCAATGAGTGGGAAGCCTTACTCCTCACTCCATGTAATCCTAGCTATCCACCTATCTCCCAAGATTAATCTTAACCCTCAAAATCACTCCCAAAACTCTATAAATAGAGTAAATTTCATACAAGAAGGGAGAGAATAAAAAAAAGACATTATTTTCAAGAGAGAAAAGAAAGAAAGAAAGAAAAGGAAAGAGAGAAAGAAAGAAAGAAAGAAAAAGAAAGAAAGTGGAAGGAAAGCTTTGATTATGAGGTAAGAACTCCACCTCCCTTTTTTTTAATGTTTAGAACCCTTCATATTGCTGTAATTAACCCCAAAGAACTTCATTGAAAACCCCTCATGGTGGGACATAGGAGAGACATGTTTGTCTCTCCTTTTTCAGCTTTATTTTTTAACATACTATAGTGCAGGGATCATAAGTCACTCCACACTTTGACTTTGGAGCCCAATTTTGAACTAGAAATCACTAATATAGTGATTTATCAGTCCATTAAATTTGAGTCATAGATCATACCATTTGAACCCCAAGATGGGTCCCACTTTCTCATAAAAAAGGGTGTTCCCCCCTGTCCAGATTGAACAGTGGGGAATGCCCAAATTTTAATTCTATCTACAAAATGTTTGTTTCATTAATTCTTGTTCTATGTATTCGCCAACCAATGTAGACAGTTAAATTAATTTTTGTAGTCCATTTTATTAAGTTTAGGGTATTTTACCATAATTTATTTCAAATTAAATTTCTGCTGTCATTATTCCCTGCTAAATCTAGTTGTTCATCTTATTTGTTAAATAACTTTCTGTAGAGTTATTATTTTACTCTCAAATTTCTACCATAGCTTCATTACTCCATATTCTTGTTCTACACTAAATTTGGGCCTAATCCCATATGTATAACTCCACAATTTTTAGTTTTTGTCAAAATTCTATGTTAAGTTGCACATAACCCACACCTTAAAAAATTCCAAATGGGGTCCACTCTTGTCCAATAGAACTATAATTTTACAAAAAAGTTCACTGGGATGATAACCTAACTCTCTAAAAAAAATTTAGGTCTGTTGGACCACTTTTGGTGCCCCAAAACCTTAAAATACAAGTTGCAGGTTTCTGACTCAAAAC
Source organism: Platanus orientalis (assembly GCA_025762735.1). NCBI lineage: Eukaryota > Viridiplantae > Streptophyta > Magnoliopsida > Proteales > Platanaceae > Platanus > Platanus orientalis. The sequence continues at coordinate 5,716 of JAOXJP010235330.1, read as the reverse complement.
CAGTACGCCTGAACTCCCACTTCTATGAAGATTAGGCATACTTTAAGTTCAGGCATATTTTCTATTTTAGGCATACTTAAACCTATGGTCATTATACTTTGTTGAAAAGATCTCTCTCTTAGCTTTACAAAGAGACCAACCACACTCAATTATGAGTTATGTAGAGAGAGATATGTCCGTTTAAGTGTGGATTGTATAACATACGTCTAAATTTTAATTAGGTGTACAGGTGTACATACTGAGTTCAGGCTTACATATAAAGATCAGGCGTTCTACCTATTTCAGGCGTACTAACCTAAAAACCATTTTCTTTTGTCCTTGTATGCCCTATGGTAGGAAAAAAACCCACAAACCACCGAAAACCCATATTTTAACCTCTAAAAACCCTTGTCTAGCCTTATATATAGACCAAGTCTAGCATTAGACATCTAGATATCCAAACACTTGAATTTTACTTGGGAGACAATTTTGGTGTCGTAGCTGCTATGTTAGTACGATCTGGTTGAGTAACCCGACCCAATCATTGTCTTTTAATCCTTTCCGACTTTTATAAGTCTCCACCTTACCCTAAGGTCATGTCGTACTGGTTCATGACCCAACGACCCTAGGACTTGGCCATAGCCCAGTTAAGTCCCTAAAAACACTCAAATTGGTACAGCATAGTTTTGACCCCCTTTACTAACATGTTTCAGTAGCGGGGAGTACTTTATAAGTATATAAAAACTTTAAAATGAAACTACCCTAAACAACTCTCACAGTCAAACATACTTGACTACCGAGACTTACAAACCATTAGAACTATATGCAGTTTGATCCCGATAAAACCTTAGGAACACTGAACCATAGAAAGTCAGATATGTAGGCAGTCAGAGACCATGTCTCAGGTTCAGTTGCAATGATCACACCATAGGGGTGGTCTAGACCACTACAAATCAAAAGAAAATTATGAATTTATTTTTGCTTACTTGCACTTAGAAATTGCCAGGTTAGAGGAGCCACCTTAAAAAGATGGGTAATTGAGGTGCCTAACACTTTCCCCAATTATAACCAAATAGCTTACCCAGATTCTTGAAAACCAGAGTAGTCTAAGAGTCAACCTTAGGCCCAATGCCTAGCCCGGGTCCTAAAATCCCGCAACCTTCCTTTCCCCCAGAAAGGAGGCAAGCATCTAATCCCGCCTGTAAAAACCCGAGTTAGTGGCCACTCCAAAACCAAAGCTTAGAGGCCAACCCAAATCAGCCGAGCATGGTTCCCTGAAGTGGGGCGGGCAGACCTACCCGGTCTTTCTGTGATGCTCACAACACTCCAATTCAATAGCAATACAAAATCCATATGATCAAAACCCAAAATCATTTTACAATTTCCTCATTCAACAGTCAATTACACCCAAAATATCCAATAAAAAAAAAAAAGTTGCTCAAGAAATTTTGGTGACTAAAGGTAGGGTATGATGAAGAGAAGAAAATCTACCTCTACTTTTGCCTCTGTTACTAACTCTCACTGTAGCTCGAGGGTTGCCTTGGGATTGACATGGGAGGCTACACAAATAGTAACTCGGATTCCCTGAGCTTTCACCGGATTCTTCAGGATAGTTACCGGAAGTGGGCACCAGACAACTTCCTGTGCAGCGGTGACGGCCTTGGTAGTGAGAGAAATCTTGTTGCTGCTCCTCTATAAATCCCCCCAACCGAAATGGCAGCTGAATTAAGTTGAATCCGATGCCCTGTCTAGCCACAGATTCAGCCCTTTTACAAACACCACCGCTGTCTCCCCATCCACAACGATGGCATAAACCACCATCTCCTATGAATGAACCGACGGATCAATCAACAAAAACCCATCAACCCCTTCCAGCCCTTTCATCTCATTAACCACCGCCGACCGATTACTTGCCGGAATCCAACACCGGGCAATTAACCTCAACTCATCGTAATCGTCCACCGATGACTAGGGAAGAAAGACCCGACTCCTCTTCTCCCCTACCTTATCTGAATTACCCAAGAACTTGACAACAATGAATGATTGGAACAAAAATCCTAGAAAAACACTATCCTATCCTCACTATGAACGCGGGAAGAGGGATAATAGGGTGGGAAAATAAAAAGGACTAGCGTATAGCAAGTAGGGCTGTCATTTGGGCTGGGTAGGGCCAGGTTAAGGTTAAACCGAGCCCAGCCCGAAATATAATACCTCAGCCCAAGCCCAAGCCGGGCCCGAACTTAGCCCGAGCCATCCTGCCCGAGCCGAACCCAATGTGATAAATCGAGCTTCGGGCCGAGGTCGGGCTGACACGAAATTAGCAGCCCACCTGCATAACTCCAGTCCCTCATGGCATTAACTATCTTCAAAAAGGAGAAAAATCTCAGCGTGTTAGACAACTAACACTCCAGATCATACATCCTGTATCCAATCTCTACTAAGGAAAATATCCCAAGAAATATGGAAATAAAATAATCTCAGAAATCCAATTCATCAACCCCACATGAGTATCCTTATGAATAACAATTTAAGTTTCAGAAAAACCATCACCAAGCCGATACAACTAATTTCAAAAACCATTGATGCAACAGAGACAGTTTGCTTAAAAAGTATAACTATATTAAAAAAATGACTTTTTATAAATAAAAAAATTAGTTGACTGTACAAGAATTAACAAGAAAACTCCCACCATAACGAGCAAACCAGAACCAAAACCAAAGCAAATGGAGAGAAAAAAAACAAACCGACCTTTGAATGTCTGTTCTTTTGGCCAACAAGCATTAGATTATGCATTCCTTGCAAAAAAACGTGACATTTATCGCAATGGAGAGGATAGATAAAGGGTTTCGAAGATAGAGAACACGAATTTAAGGGCTTTATTGAATCCTTCCCGAACCACTCCTTCTAGGTTCTGAAATCTAAGATTTCACTTCTCATCATATGCATAGAAAGTAAGATCATTGTTGTTCTTTGAATTTCGCTAAGGCATATTTTCTAACCCGATTAAAAAAAAATTATTATGGTTGGTGTTTCTCAAACAAGGCATGAAGGACGAACTCATCTAAGTCAGAAGAGGGAGGAAGGAGATGGGGCTAGGGTTGGCTTACAAGAAACAAATAAGGCTACTTAGGTTATAATTTTAGAATATAACTATATTAGCTTTTAATCCAACGGTATATATTTAACATGTGTTAGGGTTGATTTAGTACAGGCCGGGCCCGGTCGAGTCGGGGTTATAAAAATTGTGACCAAGCCCAACCTGAAAAGCCCATTGGCCCTAAAGCCTGGGCCCAGCCCAAAGTTCAACTTGCCCAGCCCCGCCGGCCTGCCCAGCCCAATTGACAGCCCTAAGTTTGCAGCTTGCAAACTAAGCCTGAGCCTCAAGCCCAACTTGTTTAGAAAAATGAGCATGAGGCAAGCAAAAGTTATTTAGGTTTGGTAGACAGCTCAACTGTTCATATTTAATATAACGAGCATAAATAATTTTATCAATGATTTTCTTTTAAGGTATATGGATTGTAGACCTTGTACTCCAGGCCATGTAGGCTTGCACTTTGGGGTTTGGATGCAACAATATTAGCGTTCGACCTAAGCAAGCGTTTTTTTTTTCAAATTTTTGGTGAAGTAAAACTCTTATTACAGCAGATGATTCCTTACTAATTATTATTAGCAGGTTATATCCTCTGAGCCACCTTACGGTAAGCCACATATACCAAGGTGGGTGGGGCCCTGCAAAAAGTGTATGGGCCCCACCCCCCTTTGTGTCTGTGGCGCACCGTAAGGTGGCTCAAAGGATACGGCTCCTATTAACAGCCAATTAGATAGGATTTCTGTCCAATATATGGGGGACTGACATGAGACCCCATGCCTAGCAAAGACCATGTGCTGTTTGACCTAAGCAAGCTAAGCTCAATTTTATGATCTTAGGTTCGTCACAAGCACAATCCAAGCATTAGCCAAGATTACAAGCTCGGTATGAGCTGGGGGAAAATTTGACTCAACTCGGCTCATTAACATCCCTAACCATGTCCAGATCACAGCAAGATAAAAAGTAGAGTTTGAGTAAAATAAATTTTAGAAGAGTTGGAGCTATAATCGAAAAAAAGAAAAAGCAAAGGATCATAAGGCAAAAAACCTGTGTTAAACCCTACTTGTTAATTTGAACTCTGCTCCATCCAAATGCCAAATAAAATGCTACTACCATGTTTACCTTGCCTGAACCAAAGTTTAGCTTGTATACAAACATGCCCTCTCATTAATATTCATGTTAGCATATATATATATATATATATATATATATATATATAAGTTTGGGCCTATGACTGAGCCGGGCTTGTACTGGGCCAAGATAAGCCCAAGCCCAGCCCTTAACTAATGGTCAGGTTTTAAATCGGACTCAGGCCCCTGTCGGGTTCACATTGGGCCAGGCTTTTCATGCTAAATTTTGGGTCAGGCTGGGTTTGGGCTGGCACAGCCCATGCTCACCCTAATCCACTGGGCCCTGATGCTGCTCACTAGGCCTTGATACTCCTGAGTTCACATCATCTCCAGTCTGACTGGACAGGTACCACTCCAGTCTTTGTTCAGGATGTGATACGATGTCTGACAAAGGGTGCATTCATAAATATATAGATACTTATCCATTGTGTATTTACCATAATACCCTTGACCCATGTGCATTGACCCAAACAACTTTAGTCAAGCCACATGTCACACACTGATTGGTAATGGAGTGGTACCTGTCCATTCGGACTGGAGATGATTTAAAATCGATACTCCTTGCCATCGTTACAGTCACCAAGCCAACTAGTAATCTTCACCATGATGCAGATGTGACTTCTCTACTGCTTGTTTCTGCTCTCACAACAGCTTGTTTGTGTTTTTTATTGTCAAAAGAAATTCACCGTTTGGAGAAAAAAAAAGATAGAAATAATCTCCACTAAGATCCATTGAAGCCATGACCCTTGAGGTCCACTGTTTGAAGCCCATAGAGCCCATTTATCAGTCCAGACCTCTAATAGTGGCTCTTTTCATTAAAAAATGAAAGAAGAAAGAGTTGCATGAAGAAATTTAACTAGGGTTGTAAACGAACCTGTTGAGTCGGTGGCTTTAATGGACACGACTCACAGCCGAGAGCCGTGTCGTGAGTTCACACGGAACTAACGGTTTTGGCAAGTGGGTTTTGTTGGTTTTAAAAACCTACTTTCAATGTAGGGTTTCCCAGGAATGCTAGTGGGCTTCTTCTCTTAAACCTAGAGAATGGTTTTGGAAGAGAAGGCAGCCGCATGGTTCATTGTAATCTCTGGTTTACACAGTGAAATCTCTCTCGCCGTTTTCACCGTGGATGTAGGCTTCAAGTTGAACCATGTTAAAAAGTCTTCTTCTTTGTGTGCTTGCTGTTCGCATTATTTTCTCTCTTCTATTTTGTTGCATATGATCCCAAGTCTCTGGGTTTCCGTACAACAGGACCGAATATGAAGCGGATATAAATATATCTGTATTCATATTTGTTTACATAATTGAATATTGGATACGAATTATAATATCTGCAGATTTTTAAAAATAATATCTGGATTTGTATTTTTTTCTTAACAGAATGTCGGATATGAATCTGGATATCCGATTTATAGACAAACTTAAACAAGTACAAATATTTAGCCAAAGTGGATCAATACATATCCTTATTCAGCCCGGATACGAACATGTAACTAGATAATTGACAGCCCTAAATTTAGCC
>JAOXJP010235329.1:0-10030 GCA_025762735.1 Platanus orientalis | reverse complement strand
ATAGATAGAGAGAGAGAGAGAGAGAGAGACAGAGAGAGAGAGAGAGAGAGAGAGAGAGAGAGAGAGAGAGAGAAGCCCATTCGCAGGCTTGAAAGCCTATGGCCATTTGGCCACTTCTTCTAAGCTTGGACGCCCATGGCCATGTGGCCACTTCTTCTTCTCTTCTCTTATTCCTCTTCCTTTCTTCCTCTCAACTCCCATCTTGTTCTCCTTCCTTCTCTTGCCCACTTTAGCCCCTTTTATAAGCCCTCAACCACCCTGGACACTTTTCCAAATTTGGGTGGCAATCAATCAGGCAAGCATGGGCAAATGGGCCCTCAGAATGAGCTTTTCTTGTGTGAAACACAACTTTGGTTCTGTTCTAGGCCGCAGCAAATGAGCCCAGCCCGTAGCAAATGGACTTGGTCCTTCTCATTCACGTACTTGGTCTACTCATTCGCGTGTCTTTGAGCCTTCTCATTCATGCATTGGTCCAAGTTTGAACATATTCCCACGATTAACCCGGTTCTACGAGAATCCATTTAAGACATTGAAAATGAATCTTACGACCCTAATGCGATTCGCAACGATACGCATGTGTGAAGTGCAAAGTGCACCTCAAGTGCCATTGCGCCCAAGCCTAAGCCTAAACCCTTGCCTGTGCTCGTAAATGTGCGCGTGTGCGCAAGGTGTATAGCACCTTGCTACACCGTAGCAAGAAGTTAGAGAGAGAGGGCTCTCAAAATACACAAGGTAGTGGGAGTGCTTAATCTTATATAGTGCAAATAGTTTTCCAAAGTTTCCCATGTGGGATTATTATCAAAAGCAAAATTTTTTGAACAATTTTGAAAACACCAAATTTGAAAACACAAAAGAAGGAAATTCTTTAAAGGATTTTAATGTCTCTTTAAAGGCTTTTAATGCCTTCCGTTTTCAATAGCCCATCGACTCATACCTCTTCGTTCTCACTCAGAAGGCCTTTTCTTCTCCTTCCAGAATAACCTCCGCTAAATTTAACAGGGCCACCTCTAAATTCAGAGTTAGAGCTGAACTGAACCCTTCTTTGGTCATAAGCTTGAGCATTGGGGTATCCCTCTTCTTAGGGAGGTTCATCTTCTTCAACTTCCAGTGTGAGAACGTCGCAAAACAAGGACTCCTCGAGCAGAACGGGATAACCCACTTCGAAGCTGGTGACACTAGGGCCTTGATGTATGTTAGCTTGCTTAATTCCAACTACCCAGTTGAGTTCAACATCTTGGACGTGCTAGCTTGGGGGGATCCATTGATCACCTAGGAAGCATGGATACTGACACAAGACATGGGTAAGATACGATATGAGTACCGCGACACGATAATTCTTGAAAAACTAAAGATGCGATACGTTAATTAATTAATATTTTTTATCTATACTTTATGTCAAATAAATAACATGCATCAAAATGTTTGAAAATGTTTCTAAAACTAATTTAAAAGTAATAGTACATAACAAAGAAACACATTCATACCCATACAATGGTGTTTAACCTTTAAAGTACAAAGTACTAAGAATTCAAAAAAAATTACAACAAAAATGAAAAAGAAAAAAAAGTAAGAGAAAAGAGAACCATGTATTGCATTACTCCACAAACTCTATCTCTCTCATTTTTTTCTTGTCCAAACAAAAATTATTCTCTAACAATCTACGGGCACACATGCAGAGGTATCCTCAAAGTATCGGATATGGATACATGTCAAACTTCGAAGTATTTGTGCTTCCTAGTTGGTCACATTGTGGCTTACTACATCCTGGCCACCTCCAACAACAACTACGATCCTAACTTCTTTTCTTAAATCCAATGCTTGCCCACGACTAAACTGTTTGCTTGTGTACTGTATAGATGTAATCTTCTTCATCATCTTCTTCTTATTTTTTTGGCTTGTTATTAAGGATTGATGATTTATGGTTAATCATGAGTGGAGCTTGATCCTTTATTGTTCTCTTCATTTGCTTCAGTTAATTTAAAATTATTTTATGCATCTTCTTCTGTTATAGATATTGTCATAGTCAATTGTTATGACAGAACAACATAGTGGAACAAAACAACGGATCGGATTTAAGTATGAGATGCTCAAAACAATGTGAGAAAATAGTAAACGACAAAGAACAATCACACAAAGCAAAGTTTAACGTGGTTCGACAAACCTGCCTACATCTACAGGTGAAGATGATCAATAATTTTCACTCAAACGGAGAACAAAGAAGATTACAAAACACACAACGACGAATTCCCAATCACAAAGGTAAAACCCAAAGGAAAAACCCAAAGAAGAACTCTCAACACCAAATACATTCTTGCCTCTCACCAAAGTCTCTCTCTTCCCACACCAGAAAACTCTTAAATAAATCTTATATAGCAACACCAAAAAACCTTAACACATTAATTGGGTTAAAACCCAAAAATATCCCAAATTCCAATAAAACCTATGTTAATTGGTAACTTTCGTGTTGCACACAACTGAATGCAAGACCCCGACTCAACAAATCTCCACCTTGGCTTGAATTCACCAAACCAAATTGAACGAAGCTCCTTGATCATATTCTCCACTAAACCCTGAAGGGTATGCAATTAGTTCTCTTTCAAACTGATAGAGTCTAAGCCACCCTTGAACTCAATCACCAAACCTGGCGTTGTTAACATATTTGCTGATTTCTCAGCACTAAATGCTTCTGCAACCATATCTTAAAAAACAATTATAATTGGAGGGCTAACGTCTAAATTGGGCACACTTTTATGCTACTAAACTTTTGAAACTTGAATGGGGTTTGAAATAACATCCTCAAATTCCAACAAAATATGAGTACCACACTCCAACTCCACCTCCAACTAAACACCCAAATCTCTGTCTTACATAACTTGTTTGCTTGGACGCAACAAAGCAGAATCGCCAAAAGTAACATATGCATGTTGCTTTCCATGAGCATAATACTCACAAAACCCAAACTATTCACCATAGAGCAAACCACCCACTTGCTCAAATCTGCCAAACCTTTTACACAAATGCAATCCATTCACCTATGCCACGACTATGTATAGAGTATACCTGAACATGGTGTAGAAAACAAAACTATTCCACCTTAAACGGTGTTCTCGAGCAACACATAAACATTTCAAATATTTCTTGCTTCTAAAGCAACCCAGGCACCCCAAAAAATCCTCATGGATTCGTTTTCCACAAAGGCTGTACACCATCTAGAATCTAGCTCACCCAAAGAAATAAGATTCTTCTTTAAATCAGGAACATGCCGAACACCTATCAATGTTCTCAGAACTCCATCATGCATCTTAATTTTGACTATACCTATCCCCAAAATCTTGCATGGCATACCATTACCCATCAAGATAACTCTACCTTCAATGCACTTGTAGGTAGAACACACATCCCTATTAGGACACATATGATAAAGACAACCAGAATCAAGAACCCAAATGTCCTAAAAACCATCATCACTAATGGTGATAGATAGAACAATGTCATCATCTAAATCTTCCTGCGCAATGCCAGTCGCATCTGAGGATTTTACATTCCCCTTCTTTTGTTTGAGCATAGGATTATTAGATTTATGTGTCATTTGTTATGACAATAGTGACACTCAAAATCCTGATGGGATCTACCAAATCTCTTTCCTTTTGTCTTCCCACGAGCAACCAGGCCCTCAGGCTCAGCCTGAACCTCATAAACAAAGTATATTTTTCTCATCTCGTTTGAAAGAAGGGCTATTGTAACTTCTTCAGAATCACTAGAATCCTTCCCATAGAACAGAGTTGTCACGAGATGCACATATGCTGAATGAAGCAAAGATAAAAGGATTAGAGCCTTATCTTCTTCCTAAAGCTTTGACCCAATAATTGTCAATTGACAAATAATCTTATTAAACTCATTAAGATGTTCAAAAATACCTATACCTTCTCGCATCCATAAGGTATAGAGTTTCTACTTAAGGTAAAGACAATTTGTAAGAGATTTCATCATGTAAAAGCTTTCAAGCTTTAATCAAAGCTTTGTTGTAGAATCTTTATTCAGAATATTGTACAACACCTCATCCACAAGGTACAAATGGATCACACTCCTAGCCTTCAAGTCGTTATCCTCCCAATCTCTTTTTGACATCCCAGCAGGCTTCCCCTTCAGTGCTTTGTGCAAACCCTACTGAATCAATAGGTCTCCAACCTTAACTTGCTATAAGCTAGAACTGTTCTTTCAGTTGAACCTCTCAACCTCGAATTTTGTAGCCGCCATAGCAAAATCCAAAAAATCTTCTACCCGCAACTCTAACATTCAGCTATGATACCAATTGTTGTGACAGAACAACACAACGGAATAAAACAATGGATTTGATTCAAGTATGCAATGCGCAAAAAAATGTGAGAAAATAGTAAACGACAAAAAACAATCACAAAGGTGAAACCCTAAGGAAAAACCTAAAGAACTCTCCAACACCAAATACGTTCTCGTCTCTCACCAAAGTCTCTCTCTTCCCACGCCACAAAACTCCTAAAATAAACCTTATATAGCAACACCAAAGAAACCTTAACACATTAATTGGGTTAAAACCCAAAAAAATACACCAAATTCCAATAAAACCTACGTCGTTTAGTAACTTCCATGTTGCACACGGTGAATGCATGGTCCAGGACTAAAAGAGTTCCGTGTTGTACACGGTGAATGCATGGTCCAAGATGAAAAGAGTAGGGGCTCCTCCTTTCATTTCCGTGAAGCTTTTGAACCATTTTCCTACTAAAGCATACTACAACTATGACCTATCATATTTCAAGGGAATCATATTTAGTGATTATTGTTAAACAATGATAATAAAATACAGAAACAATATGTGAATTAGTAATAAATATAGGTGCTATTTAATAAAAAATATATAATTTGTAATTCTATAATCGAAGCACTAAGTAATTCACTATTTTAGTATCAACAAACAAAAATTGAAATTTGCAAGTAACAATACAAATTATCATTAAATTAACAAGAAAGAAGTAGAGTTAGAAGGCTTTTATTGGTTTGTGTCGGTAGACATTGTTCTTAACAATATTCAGTTCCCTTTATTCTAATGCAGCAGGGTTTCTTCGACGATCATTCTAGGATTCAACGACACGATCTTCTTCAACTTGCACATTATAAGAAGATCCACAACAAATGGAAATGAGTGTGATTCAAATCCAATAAAATAAAGACTCAAAATCTAATAGAAATCAGAGAAGTTTTGGAGAGAAAGCAGAAGACGTTTGCAGAGAAAAACATAAAAGAAAGAGTGGTTTTCAAGTTGTCAAGTCATCTAAATGTGTGAACCCATCCATTTATCGATTTCATCTAATTACTTTAAAAAATGTATGTAGACATCTTAGACACCCTCCATATGGATCAGTTGTCAATTGGTGTCTATAGACACACAAGACACCCATCATAAGAGAAATCGTGTGAAATTGTATGGACCATTTTATCGTAATCTGTATAATTCGATCGATCAAAATAACTTTTTGATTGATCAAGTAGAATGTGATTTTATCCCTGAAGAAGTTTGATTGATCGATTGAACCTACAAAGATTTAATATTTTGAATCTTCTAGATTCAAATCTAATACAACAATACCCCACACATTCAAAATATTAAAACAATTCAACTTGGATTTGAACCAACGAAAACTGAATGCAATGATACTGGTATCTTTTGGACTTTGAACCAATACTTAGGATATACATGTTGGGGTTTACTGAAGCCTAGTAGAGTAACTCTTTTGAACCATTCTCTATTTGTGTAAACTTACTACAATCTATTAACCACATTCAATTTTCTCAAACATTTCTATTCTATAACGGTTTGACATGTTTCAACCTTGCATATTTCTTGGTTTTCATGAGTGCTCTAGTAAACTTAACACAAATTCTCATAGGAAGAACCCTCAATTCCACACTCATATAGGTAAATTTATTAGATGCAAACTATAACTAATTGTTCTACCTATAGGCTATAAATTCATTAAGAGTTTAACAATTCAACTATCATTAACATTGTAGTGTACACATTATCTACACCATAGGGAGGGAGTAAGAGCTTAGGCCTCGTCTGTTACAAGGTAAACCTTGGAAAAAGTAGGGAAAAATAAAACCACCTTAGAAAAGGAGAGAAAAGGAAAGAAAAGAAAAGTTGTTGTTTATTTCCTTTCTTTCCCTTCCCTTCTCCTCTTATTCCCATCATTTTGGTAGGATAGGTGAATGAGTAAATATATGAAGAAATGGGAAAACATGAGAAATGTTCAACACCCAATGTGGTTTTACCAAGTTTTCCCTCCTGGCATTCCCATGCATCAGACAACATGAATGTGGGGTTTCTCAGAAAAAGAGAGAGTACAGTTTCCCTCATTTCCCGATGGTTTACCTTGTAACAAACAAGACATTAAGCTTTCTCTTGACAGTGTTCTACGAGTTATCCTACGACTTGTTATTATCTATTTGAATCTACTTCATGGAATCTCTAATCACATAGGTTGGATTACCATTGCATTTAAATCAAGATTAGGCTATCAGTCCCATTCCCCTTGATGTATCTTTCACCATATTTCTATTAAGTAGTTTTGCAATATACGCCATTTCAAGTAAGAAGATAACCCTCTCTTGAAGTAAGAACCATTCAATGGTTCTATCTTATTCACATCGGGAGTATGAAAGTCCATAATAACTAATGTCTAACAACTAATATTATTGTTAAAAATTCTAATAATGTATAATTTGACTTAATCAAATTATAAGGTAACACAAATAATCGTTAATCAATATTTCTCACACACAATTTTGTAGTAGAAACTTTTTAAAAAATTCACTACTTCATAAATATGTGAATGAATGAACTAAGATCAATTTGCATATAAAGAACGAAAATTATACAATAAATAAATTAACAGTAAAGAGAATGAAAAGTTAGAAAGATCTTGTTGATTTGTGTCGAGGCATGTAGGTAGACACTGTCCTTAATGGTATTCACCTCCCTTTATTCCGATGTGGTACGACATTATGGTGACTGTCCTAGGATTCAATGAGACGATCTTCTTGGACTCACACAATATAAGAAGATCCACACAAATGGTAATGGATGTGGTTTAAATTATCCAATGAAAGCTAAACTCAAAAACAAAGAGAAAATCAAAAACATTATTTTAGAGAAAGCCATGAACATTTTGTACAGAAGAAACAGAGAAGAGCTGATTTTCCAAGTTATCCAAAATGTTAGTAAAGCTCTTTTATTTATAGATTTCTCCTATGGGTGCTTTTAGAAGTGTCGATACAATCCACCCTCCTATAGGATTAGTCGCGTACTGGTATCTGTAGACACACTAGTCACAATTTCATGTAAAGAGTTGTACGATTTTATTCTAGCATATTTTTCACGATCTGAATAGTTCGATTAATCAAAACCCTTCGATTGATTGAAGGAGTTTCAATTAATTGAAAGTGTCTGAGGCAGAACTCATTTTGCTCGATTGATCAAGACTCCTTCATCGATTGAATGGGTTATAGTTAAAGATTGCATTTTGTTCGATTGATTGAACAAACGAGCATGTCAAATAAAGATAAAATTGTAAATAAATTGAAACAAGAGGTTATTGGCAAAGTTTCACTATTTTGAGTCTTTAAGATTCCAATCTAATGGATATAACACGTTTTTGGGGGGTATGTATTTGCTTCCTAGGCTGTAACATTACTTGTGTCCAAGAGAAAATCTCAACTGGCTACTTTTGGGTGGCTGTTTTCAAATGGAAAAATAGGTATCCATAAAAATGGGGTTTACAGGTTAAAACTTAAAATCATAACGAAGTGTTAAAATAAACATTTGCTCCTTACTCAAAAGATGCACCAAATTCAAAATACCATTACATGCCAACCTGTAGTGTGGGGACCTGAACTTACTATTTTTGGGTGTAGCCAGTCTAGCACTTCATTAATCTTTTTTTGAGGTTTGTATAGGAAGAAACTGTTATGTGATGAAAACATGTTTGTAGTGTCTATGGTGAATTATAAGCTGAAATGTGTTGGATTGGGGGTTAAAAAGGTCCAAGAAAGTGTTAAGATGAAAAAGTGTCCAAAAAGAAGCCAAATTAAAAAATACATCATCTCTCAATCAATGGCAAGGCACGCATACATATGTCTATGTCAACACTGGCAATCATTCTCGGTTGGATAAACACAATTTTTCTTTTTTGAAAGCGATTCGACTTTTCACTTAAAAAAGAGAAAGCAAATTTACTTGTGGCCTCATATCAATATTATCTACTACTTTTAATCCGGGCGGGATTTGGCAGCACAAGTTAAAGTGAGTCTAAGGTGGGAATGACATTAGGGCTTACACATAAGCATCAAAAAAGTGACTTACACTTTTTGGGAGATGTTTTTTTTTTACTTTTGGACACTGTCCTAATATCATTCCTATCTTAGACTCACTTTAACTTGTCCTACCAAATCCTTGTCCTTATGGGCTTTTTAGTCTTATTACATTAAAGAAAGATTGGGAGTCCGAGAAATTAGAAAACCCATCTTTAAGCACAAATGCGATTGGCATGGCCTGTAAATGAATGATCAGGTCCTGTCATTTAAATAATGGGGGTCTCTTCACTTGGGAAATCTTTCTGTAAGGCCCAAAATTAATAAGATATTGAATCAATGTCAACCGTTCAAATCTTATCCTGCTTCTTTCGGATGGTAAAAAAGATAAAATTGTTCCAATAATTTTCAATATGAGAAGCCTTATAAGCACAGATATCAAACTTAAGCTTGACTTCGCTCCATTTTTTAGGCTTGAATCCTGTATACATTCATTATATTGTTGATATATCAAGTTTTCTATGCTTTATTAGTTCAGAAGTTTTGTGGGCTTACCATATACGTCAGATATAATGATCCTGGATACTGCAAATCAAACGAACCAGACAAAACTCACCAAAATTTTACTAAGAAAAAAAGATGAACTCACCAATACCTCAACTCCACTAATTTAAGCCACGACTAATATAAATTTTCCAAGACCGCAACTTGGATGGGACCCATTTGCCAGTTGTCGTTTCTGTCTCGATAGACCTCTCTAGCCCGCAAAGGATCTTCTCCTGCCAGCCTATGACCTGCCAAAGTCCTGTCTAATAGGTGGCAGGACACTATTGGAGGGAAAAAGTGAATTACAATTTTTTCCCGCCAATCATCTCCTGCCACCTGTTAGACAGGGTTTTGGCGGGTCGTGGCAGGAAAGGATCTAGGTCTTCTTGGACCCGTAAGTCTTCGTCGCTCGCTAGTTGCTGAGGCGAGGTATTTCCAATCCGCCATTGAAGTTCTTCTTGGAGGTTTTTATCAGTTTATCACTTCGCGGAAAGTAAGAAGATCTTTTCACTACTTGGTGGATTCGTTCTTTTAATCTTTTATGAAATTTTGTCTTGCTTTCAGTGTTCTTTTCGGTTGCGTAGGTTTTTGCACTTAATAAAAAAGCACTCTTTTTGCTTTTCTCTCCTTTCCCTCCTTTGGATAAGGCCCTTCTTACCCAATTCTTATCTTGTATATATTCTTCTGTTTGGGGTCATTTCTTTCTGTTCTGTTTCTTCCTTGAGATTTCCAGGTTCATGTCTCTCTGATTTTTAAAATTTTCTTGTTTGTCTTTCGTTTTGTTACTTGGGTAGAGCTTATGATTTGATTTTTCAGTACTTCTTTTGTGCTTCTTTAATTTATATTTATATTTATACCTTGTTTGTTGGTTTAGATATCTTTAAATTCCTTCCATGGATGTAATTCACCGTTTTTTCCTTCTTGTTTGGTAATCTTTTAGTAATTTCTTTGTTCGCGTGATGAAACATAGTTTTAGAGTTCTGTGTTTCGTGTGTTCTAGTTTCTGTTGAATGTTTTCCTCCTTGTTTAAATCCATCTGTAGATTTTTATTATCGTTTGGATTTTGTTTTCTTTCTCATAGGTTGGTTAGAATCTCCAGTCAGATTTGTTGAAGTTGCTGTTATATATATATATCTGTCTC